>UYYA01000098.1:0-122980 GCA_900624975.1 Angiostrongylus costaricensis
AGGTGACATGGTTCAAAGATGACGTGCCGATCGAAGTCGATAACGTCCACGTTCTTTCGAAAGAAGAAGGCACTGGTCACTTTGTACTAACCATTTACAATGCCACCGTCACTGATGTTGGTAGGTACTCATGCAAGGCATCTAATGAGGCTGGTGAAGCTCGCACTGAAACTACAGTTTATGTCACAAAGGAAACTGTGGCTCCGCAATTTACAGAAGAATTGAAATCATTGGAAGTCGCGAGAAATACGTCGTTCGAGTTGTCTGTTACAGTAACAGGAACTCCACAGCCGAATATTTTGTGGTTGAAGGATGGATTACCAGTGCGGCTGGACGATGTCCACGTCTTTTCCAAGGAAGAGGCTACTGGTCGCTTTACGCTAGCGATAAAAAATACACAAATTGCTGACGTTGGAGTGTATTCTTGTGTGGCAAGCAATGTGGCTGGAAAGGCTCAGACAGAAGCACAAGTATCTGTTGTTGAAGAACTAACTTCACCTCATTTCGTAGAGACGCTAAAATCACTTGAAGTTGAAGAGGGGCAATCTGCGGAGCTTTTCTGCAGTGTTGTTGGCAATCCTGAACCCGAGATCACATGGTTGAAAGACGGAGTGCCAGTGCAAATCGATCATGAACATTTTGCAAGGAAGGATTCTATAGGCGGTCATTCACTAATTATCAAGAAATTGCGTGTAGAAGATGTTGGTTCTTATAGTTGTGAGGCAGTCAATAAGGTGGGAAAAGATGTAACTATTGCTCATGTGAAATTTCCCAAATATCTTTTTGAGAAGACAATGATCGAAGATACCGTACCACTGTTCATTGAGCCGCTGAAGGAATGCTTAGCAAACCAAGGTGAGACGGTAATACTGGAATGTCGGGTAAACAAAGAATCTCAACCGGAGATTCTTTGGTTCAAGAACAATGTACCTATCGCTGTTGACCAACACATGATCGCTGAAACATTGGAAGATGGAAAAATCAAGCTAACCATTCACAATGTCAGTAAAGAAGATATCGGCGCGTACCGCTGTGAAGCTGTCAACAAGGCAGGAAGAGCTCAGACACAAGCCATACTTCAGTATGCGACCTATGTGAAAGAAACCATTGACGATGAGAGTGAACATGTTAGCGAGATTGTCACGGAGAAACTGGCAGAAATGGGTGAATTTTTTGCTTTATGTAGTATACGATTAGTGTTAGCATGCTTTTCTCATTTCACTAATAGCACTGCCGTGGAACAGAAGTAATTATTTATACTTTAGCCGTGGAATTACAAAATTACAGAGGGGTATGTTTCCAGCAGCAGCAGAAGCAAAGGTCGGTGGAGGCCCTGCTGAATTTGTTGAGTTATTGTGTTCATGTACGGTAACTGAAGGTCGGCAAGCAGTGCTGAAATGCAAAGTCAAGGGCGACCCAAGGCCGAAAATCAGGTGGACAAAGGATGGAAAAGAGGTTTTCGAGAACATTTTATACGTTTCATTCTTACACAAATATTGGCAGCTAGTAGTTTTCTTAAGATTGAAGGAAATGATTGTCAGGTGGAAATGACAGCCCGAATTAGATCTGATTACAAAGATGACGGCAGTCTAACACTTACCGTAGACGGAGTCACGCAGCAGGATGCCGGCGAGTACAGGTACTTGTGTTCGTGCCACAGTTTAATGTTTGGTTTTCTCTTCCGTTGAGAAATTCTTGGTGCTTTTAACAAACTACACAAGCATAGTTTAATAATGCTTACTGGACGAAGCAGAAGACGGAAGGCTACATGTTATGGGTTTTACAGTAAAGAAAAGAGCAAGTCGAAAGCTGTTTTAGAAGTTTTGGGATAAAAGATGCGGGAAAACAATGTTCTATAGGATACTATATTGCTGATTACAACACTCTGGGACCAGTTAGCTCCTCGTCTATTGCAAAGTTTGTCAAGTAGTCCGAACCTCTTCTCTTGAAAAGACGTCTAATTTGAATATCAGCACAAAAGTCTATGGAACGTGTTGAACAGTACGTCTTTAGCAATTTTTATCTGGTGATTGGAATCGATGTTTTATTATTGGGTAGACATATCAAAGAATATTAGCAGCAAACTGGTCGTTTATGAGCTGCAGAGTTTTATTTTTTTTAATATTATATTATTGGGGCGCGGTAGCAAAGTGGTGGGAGACGCCGTGCATCATACACATGGGATCGATTTCCGCGCTCTGGTCCCACCAAGCCCTTCATTCTCCCGGAGTTGGCAAATTGGTACCAAACTTATCTGGGTGGATAGTGGCACTGGCTCGATACCTTGGTGGCCCACCGCGAGTCATTGTAAAGGCCAGATGTGCATTCAGTAACCTCCAAACGATGTTCGATGAAATCGAACGCATGGTGTATCCCTCAGGGATTGATCAACGCCGAGAACTTCATCGTTTTAGCTTTTATTGCATTATTTCACTTTATTATAGTAATATAATTTTATCATTATATTTTGGTTTCCTTTCGTCCTTCACTATTTTTTTATGAGAAAGCATTAGGTTATTGTTGTAGCACTTATTGATTCACAATAGCTGACGTTTCGGCGGCTTCGCCTTCCTTATTATTCGCTTTATTTTGTTATTTATTGTACTGCCTTATTTTAAATTGGAAAAGAAGGGAGTAGATATCTAGCATACTAGGAGTCTTAGAAGCCTGCTTGTATGTAATCATTTTATGAAGAAAAGGAGGAAAACTTTGGCTAGGCTGACGTCGGGAGTTCAGGGAACCACAGTGGCTAAACCAGGAAATCTCCGAAAAAATGGAAATTCTGCTACGGTCCACACAACCACTAAAGACGGGCCATCCTATTATCCAAATAGTTTTATGAAGAAAAATGTATCATATTGGAGAATATTATTGCTAAGTTTGTATTAAAGCTCTACAAGACTGTTTTAATTCGATGTCGAGAGTGCCCAAAAGTTAACAGCGACACCTTCGATAAGACGTATAACTATCAAGAATTATCTGATTCCCTTAAAGGTTTCTCATTTTACAAATTGGTGCTTAGAATAACAGCTCTGGATAGAAAAGTGTGTATTAGTCAATATTTTTTCGTGCTTAGAGAAAGGATCTTCCTAAGATGATCTAGTGATGAAGGCTAGCGTGGTTCATCACGTCAACTACATTCGTAGGAGTTAGAGGTTCCTGTGAGAAATGTTGCTGAGATATGTAGTGCAGTTGCGGAATTACGCCGGAAAAAGAATAATTTGTTTCCAATAAATGCTGGATTCCCAAATCCCACTAAACGTAACGGGCCTGTGCTACGCTTCTACACGTCAAAATTAACCACCGACGTTCCAACAAAGGACAGTAAATGTCTTTCCTCATGACTAATTTCGTAGTGAAATCACTCATTTCGTAGTTAAACTGTAACCTTCAACTGCATTCGGCAATTTTGGATTTGGCTCGTTCCGACTGTCGCTTCTCTTGGTCATTTAAGATTCATCTAGACATTTTTGGCGAAGAGGCGCTACTTGGAAGTGTTATTAACCACTTGGCTTTATATTCGCCAGTGTTCTTTGTGCACAAAGGGCACTGGACAGTTCTCATAGCATTGGCAACCATCTTTTGGATACTTACGGTAGATATTAAGTAGCAAATAAAGCTGCTGGATTCTTGAAAATTTGCTTGGAGTTTGAAAACAAGTTTTCCTAACTTAATGGTTGCGTGTTTCATATTTTACATCATTTTCCCATATCGTTTGGAATGTGGCCGTAAATAGGTGGTTCTTGTATGAAATCACTTTTTTTTTGAAGGCGTTGGTAGTTAACTTTGTCACATGAGAGGCGAAGACGCTACAGTTTTTGTCCACTTCAGATGTCATGCAGAGAACGAGCACGGTAGCGCTTGGACTGAAGGTCCCATTGTTGTGGTTGCATTCGGAGCACCTCTACAGGAAGGAGAAGCTCCGGACTTTGTACAACCTATTCGCCCAGTGTTGGTGAGGCTTACTTCTTCTTGTAGTTGGTTTTGTTTAAGTGTCATGTTTAAGATCAACAATGTACGTGGTATTCAGTAAGGCGAAATATGAGCTTTTAAGTATCGTGAGTGTATTCAGGTTGCGGAAGGAGAAACAGCTGTGTTAGAGGGAAAAGTATCTGGAAAGCCTAAACCTTCAATTAAATGGTTGGTTTTCAATTCTTCCACTGTTAAGCATTCCAAACAGCGATATTTCTGGAAAACCAAGCTTAAGTGAATAATTAAAGATAAGGAACCAAACTATTCAGTATAACTTTGGCCAGTTCAGAAGTTTTCTTTTTCCTTGTAGGTACAAAAATGGCGAGGATGTGAAACCTTCCGACCATTTCGTGATCGAATCGCTTGACGACGGAACTCAACGACTGACGGTGAAGAACGTGACCATGGACGACATGGATGAGTATAGATGTTCGGCGTCGAACGACTACGGAGATGTGTGGAGTGATGTGACGCTCTCCGTTAAAAGTGAGTTTGTTACAGCAGTAGATAGGACGGGGGCAACAATTCGGAGTTCAAGAGCTCTAAATTAGTGAAATAACTTCACGAAAACTTGAAGGCTGAGGAGAAAAGCTTGGTGTAACCATCTGAAAATTTTTCACCTGAATTGGCTTTCATGATTAATTTGAGAAAACCTTTAGAGAATTGAGTACATTATATTTAGAGGAGCCATTATATTTATTACTGCAGAGAAAGAACAAGAAGCACCGTCGTTTACGAAAACTCTTGTCGAAGTCTCTATCGTAGAGGGCGAATCGGCTACCTACGAATGCAAAGTTACTGGGGAACCACGGCCACAAATCAAATGGTTTAAGGTGTGGACGAGTTTCCTATTATTTCTTGTGTAGGCCAAGGTCCATTTCTTAGTTTATTAATATTAATAAAGAACTATCACTTATTTGTTTTGAAGCTATTTTCTAGTGTTCTGTTCATTTGACCATCCCCTATAATTTGAATATCTATCAAAAACGAAATACATCGCATAGGACAACGATGAAATCTCCACAGTTGATGGACATTTCGCGCAAACAGAAGAAGCTGACGGTACGGCTCGATTGGTTATCAAATCTGCTAAGGTATGTCGCCTTAAAACTTGGCGGCACTAGGGAAAGTGAGAAAATACACGGTAGATATGGCGTCAGTGGCGTCAGTCAAGTCGCTTCTTAGTTTTTTTGGACTATTTCTAGTGATAGAAGCGATCGATGTTCAGGTCAAAGACTCAGGTGAAATTCGCTGTGAGGCTAGTAACACTGCCGGAACCGCTCGTACTGCTGCTCCACTAACGGTAACACTGCCTGAAGAGGAGGTGAACTCTGGGTGGTATTTTTTTTTTGGAAGTCATAAAGATCATGAGCTCAACTCGTCAAAAAACAAAACATACCGTTTATGGTTTCGCCAATAGTTGGTGCTGCTTTCTTACACGCACAAATTTCTTTTCCAGATTGCTCCTGAGTTCACTCGAGATTTGACTGCTTGCCAAATTATTGAGGGAGACGTGGCACGTTTCGAGTGCAAGTCTGTTTATTTCTTATTTAAATGCCATCTTAAACGTTTGTATTTTCGGTAATCTGTAGTATTTGTAATTCCATTGTAGAGAGCTTTTATGTTTTTATCACTAGATTAGTTGACCGTAGTTCGCGTTTCAATAGTAGACAACAGAAAGTGGGTAATTAATGATAAATGATCGTATTTAGGGTGAAAGGAACACCGCTCCCTCTTGTCCAATGGTTTAAAGATGGCGAAGAGGTTAAACCTGGAGATGGTGTGACAATAGAAGCGTTACCTGACGGCACAAACAAAGTTGGTTTAGGTTTTAGTACGCCGGAAAACGTAGCTAGCTGGCGGAAAGAATCTGAGGAGAAATGTGAATGTCAAAAAAATTGATCGCCTCCAAACAGTGTTATTGGATTCTTTCTCAGTTAACCATCAATGATGTGAAACTGACGGATCAAGGCAACTACCGAGTGGAAGCCACGAATGTAGCAGGTTCGATGAGCAGCAAGGCTCCGTTGTCTGTACAAGGTACTCAGATAATTTCAATTCCTTTTTCCTGAAGTGTCAGCAAAAATCGAAACAATTATTCCAGCTCCGGAAACACTCAAACTTAGAAGACCTTTACATGACGTCACAGTGGAGAAAGGCACGAAAATTCAGTTGACTGTTGAAGTTGAAGGACAGCCGAAGACAGTTAAGTGGTACAAGGGATCCAAACAAGTCACTGCTACGAGGTAGGCATTTCCTCTATTCACTGTAATGTGTGTGAAATTAAGAATTAGAAAAACCGTGGCACTCGATCTGCACTGAAACGGCTAATCGTTCTATCACATATAATCAATATATAATCAATTTTGCAAAGTTTGAGGAATGTGTGCAGATTGTTAAGGTCTTTAAGCAATTTTAAAGATTCCAATTACCTTATGTTAAATTTTGTACGGCTAGAATTCTTATTGACTATATTAATTTATAGTACTACCAAAATCGAGCGTGTTTCTGACGCTGAGTACAAACTTGAAGTCGAAAACTGTGAAACATCCGACAGTGGAGCGTATCGTGTTGTTCTTTCAACTGAAAGCGAATCGATAGAGTCGAAATGCGTGGTTACTGTGAAAGAGAAGGACATTAAGGTACGTTTCTCTACTCCTCTTCATTTTTATTTTTTACAAATCAACTGTTAAAGTAACGGCTTTATTAAACAGCATTTATGAATAGGCATCTTACTTCACAAACATTGTCAAAAATTAAATTAGATTTAAAAACTAAACTTAAAACTAGATTAAAAATTTACCTGTGTAGATGCAACTTCCGTCGTTCAAAAGTGGACTCAAGGACCAAACTGTACCGAAAGTAGGTTGATTTCGTTGTTGACGACGATTCGAAGGAAATGATTGCAGAATTAATAGTGTAGTACATATAGACATAAAGTGTCCCTCAATATGAACCTTTAGACGACTCATATTTCAGGGACAACCTCTTGTACTTGAAGTTGAAATAGAAGGAAAACCAAGAACCGTTAAATGGTACAAAAATGGTGACATTTTGAAAGACGCAAAGTCTGAAGATCTAGGTGATGGAAAATACAGACTGACAGTTTCTGATGTGAGCTTTTTTTTCTGCAATTTTCATACTTCTCATGAAAGAAAGTGCAGTGCAATGGGTAGTGTTACACCGTGATGTCCACATCGTCTTCTGTTCCACTGCATTACCCGGGCAAACCAATCGAGGATGGAACATTAGTTTCAGGATTTGATAAAATCTGTCACTTGTTGTATGGCCCAAATGTGCGTTCAATAACCTCTGTGCTGTCACTAATAAGATAGAATGCTCAGGGCAGCTCTAAGTGATTAGCCAACAGTGATTATCCCTGATTCTTTTCTGTGTGACTTCGTTAAACCTCAAAATCGGCACTCAAATTTTGAAGCGATTCCAGTTTTCCTGCTTGAATCAGCCCATTATGCTTTTTACACTTTAGATTTAAATTTCAAATACAAACCTTTGCGAATGCTATCTCACTCATGTGGCGCTATAGCCAACATGTCCTTTCCGGCGATTTATTCTTCTGTAGCAGAGCTCTGAAATGGAGAAAAAAATTAGCAGCCTTTCATTTGGAAATTCCCACTTTCCTTTGCCTTGAGAAAGTTTCGATACATTTTGCAAATAAATAGTTTTAACTTTTTGTTGTTGTTGTTGTTTACCCATAGTTATATATTTTTACAGTTGTATGTTAGCCAATATCCTGTTGCAGTTCAAAGAATCAGACATAGGCGAGTACAGCGTCGTCGCTGAAAACGAAGTTGGAGAAGTTGAAAGCAAAGCTAAGGTGACTACAATATGGATGTTAGATCTTTTCATTAGCCTGTGATCTTCAAAAGTGTTGATTTTCTATTATTTATTGATATGATACCACACTCTAAGCAGTTATGCACAGGTGAGTGGCTTTATAGCAAACAAACATGTAGAAAACTTCAGTGCTCGAGAAGGAAAATAATACTAATAAGAAGAAAAAATGACACTTTATTCAAATATTCTGAGTATTCCTAACTTCACCTAGTTTTTCACCTTACAGGTCACCATGAAAGAAGTACCTGATGACGGAAGAGATAAAAGGAAACCGAAAATCTTGACTGGTCTCGTGCCAACCACTGTGAAAGAGGACGAAACGGCTACGTTCTCAGTTCAAGTGAAGGGACCAGTCAAAACTGTCAAGTGGTATGATACTTTCACGTTATTGCCGAGTTTGGTCGCTCATGTCTTGACTGTATTACTTTTTTCAGGTATAAAAATGGAAAAGAGATTCTTGACGCAAATACGAAGGACAGCGGAGATGGAGTGTTTCAGCTCATTATTCCAAATGCGAATAAGAACGACACAGCTGATTACAAGGTTAGTGTTTTGAAGAATTTTTTTTAACTTGCGTAGTAGCCTTGTCTTTAAAACCGATCAGGTAAGTTACATCAACTGAGAGCTCAGTTGATCTGTTTTTTGAGCTTTTAACTCAAATATCAATTTATTACATGACTTATAATTTTCCGGACTTTTTTTCAGGTAGTTATATCAAATGATGCCGGTGATGCTCAATCGGCGGCTGCACTGACAGTGAAGTTACCTCAAATTGTGATCGTTAAAGGTCTAGAAGACATCAGTATAGACCGGAAGCAGACAGGTGTACTTGCAATTGAGACGAATCGGCCACCGAAGCAAGTGAAATGGTAACCATAAAGCAAATTGTGATGATGAATTAGTGAGGTTCATATTCCTCCTTCATTCTCTGAGTTTGAATATTTTTTAGGTATAAAAATGGGAAGGAGATCACACCTTCTGACAAAGCTGTTCCAAAGGAGATCAACGACAAAAAGTACCAGCTATCTATACCTGATGCTGACAAGGACGACACTGCGAACTACAAGGTATCATCAACATCCTTGTCGTGGTCCTATTAAATTCAACAGCGTCGCAATAAATGCTTTTTTTAAAGTAGGGATATATAATTTCCGTACTAAATTGAAGCGAAATTACATATGTAGCGGACAGAACACTTTGGATTTAAGCTGGAAGTGATGCTCGTCTAATACTAGCAAGCACCGG
The DNA here is from genome assembly GCA_900624975.1 of Angiostrongylus costaricensis. Taxonomy (NCBI): domain Eukaryota; kingdom Metazoa; phylum Nematoda; class Chromadorea; order Rhabditida; family Metastrongylidae; genus Angiostrongylus; species Angiostrongylus costaricensis. The sequence continues at coordinate 9,073 of UYYA01000098.1, forward strand.
TTCGACCTATCCTAACGGTCACCAAGCTTTCCATTCTTCCGGGGTTAGGAGAATGTTAACAGGTTTTTTTCGAGTCAGGTCGCTCCTTCTAATCCCCATAGGCTGATTAATGCATGTGGTAAAGATCTGGGAGCCCCTTAGCGTGGCTACTCAAGGAATCCTTGCAGAGTCAACTTGACAAGCATTCAAAGACATTCATAAAGAGAACCGAAGGTCTTCAAGCAGCAACCAAAGCCACATGCAAATACGATGACCCTCATAAAATACGGATGCGAGAGTATGGACCGAGTGCAAGAGTGCTTTGATCCACACAACGATTGGTGTTGGGTCTGCAAAACGAAACAAAAAAAGCTGGATTTTAGCTGACTACGAAAACTCAGGAGCGTGTAACCTCAGGAACAGCGGATTTTAGGTTGTTCTCACTGACGATGACGGTAATACTACCGAATCGGCATGTGCTCTCAATGTTAAACTGCCTGCCGCAATCGAACTCGTCAAAGCTCTTGAGGACACTGTTGTGCCCATAAAACAGACTGGAGTGCTGGAAATTCAGACGAACAAACCGGCAAAAATGGTTACGTGGTGAGGTTTTCATTGGAATTACTTGAGTGTGTTAACTTTCAAAACGCGAACAAGGCACAGATGGTTGCTGGATTTTTTTCTGAGTTTCAAATCTGTACTCATCGTAGGTACAAAAACGGTAAAGAGATCGCGCCATCGGACAAAGCCGTGCCAAAGACGGTCGCCGACAACAAGTACCAACTGTCGATTCCCGATGCCGACAAGGATGATACTGCGACCTATAAGGTTTCATCTATATTGTGGCCTTATCAAATTTTTTTTATTTCGGCTTTAACCATTTTTTGTTCTAAATTGGGCTATGTATCATAGCTATGTTTTAATGGACAATGCAGTGATATATTCCCTGGACCATTTTTCTTCTCATTTATCGTCGATTGACTCTAGTGGAGCTTGGCAAGGTTTCTATTTCTCCCTGTCATGTGCAGATGAAACCCAGTTAGCTTTTTACAGAACTTCTTTGCTTTAAGGCGTTGGTGGGCATCATATTTTCCATTTAGTATCTTCGTCAAGATTACTGACCATCGATTTTGTGGTCATCTAGTGATGTGTTTGATTTTACACAGATTCTAGTCACCAACGTTTCTTGGTTTCTGAGATTTCTGAACCTATAACGCACTGGTAGACAGCCTATGTAATCCACAGTTTGTCTCGGATACTAATTTTTTGAGAACTCAAATAACTAAAGGAACGAGAAATTTTCGTAAGTTCCGCTGTAAGTTCACTAGTACTTCGTTTTAGATTGTTCTTACCGACGATGACGGTAACACTGCCGAATCGTCGTGTGCTCTCACCGTGAAACTGCCTGCAGCGATTGAGATCGTTAAAGCTCTTGAGGATATTGTCATGCCCAAAAAACAGACCGCAGTGCTTGAAATTCAAACCAACAAACCGGCAAAAGTGGTGAAATGGTGAGAGATTTCACGATTTTAATATCCGGAATAACAAAAGAAGACAACGGACGGTTGATGGCTTTTTTTCTTCATTAGATTTTGAATCTGTATTCGTTATAGGTACAAAAACGGCAAGGAAATTGCGCCATCGGACAAAGCCGTGCCCAAGGCGGTTGCCGACAACAAGTACCAACTGTCGATTTCGGACGTTGGTAAGGACGACACTGCAAACTACAAGGTATGCTGACCATTGTGCAAGATTCTACAAAATCTTGTCCTATTTAAGATAGCTGCTACATAAATAACTTTAGAGATTTGAAAAAATTCCAAGAACAAGCAGAGCACAGTCTGTAATGGGTTTCTTGTTGCATGTCAAACACAATTGCTGTTAATGAACACGTGAACTTCTAAGGTCATTCCACAGTCCCATCGATGGTTTAGTATCGCAGTCGAGTTACAAGTTACGCTAAAAGAGCTTATACGGGCTGAAAGAGCTTAAAAGAGCTACAGGTCTCTGTTGTAATGATGGCTGTTGTTGAAGTTGAAGAAGGAGATAGATATGTACAATAATATCAGTTATTAAAAACGGCAGGATCCCAAATATTCTAAAAGTTTCAAAAATCATAAAATTATTCGTTGCATCGCAGCTTACTTTTTATTACTGTACACTAAAATTCCTGATGGAATTCTTTCGTAATCATAAAACAAACGGTACTTTTCCAAATATTTGAACTTAATTTTTTTTTGCTCACGGTTTCTCTGTTTTCGATCTTTTCTTTTCTAGAGATGAGTCCAGCTTTCCCTTCGAGTTTAGTTTTACGTTTGAGAAGTATAGGAGAGTTTCAGGTTGTCCTTATGGACGATGACGGTAACAGTGCCGAATCATCATGCGGTCTTACTGTCAAGTTACCAGCCGGGATTGAAATTGTCAAAGGACTTGAGGACACTACTGTACCGAAAGGAAAGAAAGCCTCGTTGGAAGTTCAGACTAATCGCACACCTAAACAAGTCAAGTGGTAAATGTTCTTTGGTTTTTTTGACCTCCTTGTAAGGTACATGTTCATGGAGCTTTGTTAATTCGAATGTAAACATTTGTAAATATTTGCTTGGCACAGGTATAAGAACGGTAAAGAACTTAAACCATCGGATAAGCCAGAACAGAAGAAGGTCGATGATAACAAATATCAGTTAGTTATTCCAAATGCTGACGACGTCGACGCAGCTGACTATAAGGTAACTTGGTGATGGGGAAGTTTATTACTCCTTGAATTAAATTGCTTTGGGACATTTCACAGCATGTTATACGGTCACATAGCTCATCCTCAGCGGCTTAGTTGGCGAAAAATCCCTAATCCCATATTTACCTAGCCTGTATTAAAATCCATTTTTAGGTGGTGCTGATCGACGACGATGACAACAGTGCCGATTCATCATGTGCATTGACAGTGCGACTTCCTGACAAGGAACCGAAGATCATCAAAGGACTGGGCGACCGTACCGTAGCGGCTGGCTTACCAACTATTTGGGAAATTGAGGTTATTATTCAGTTATATCGTTTGGTTCCTCGTTATTTATTACCGCTTTTAATCATCAGCAACCCTTATGTCCTCTTTCTAGTTTTAATTTTTTTTTCCATTTTGTGACATAAAGTTCTCGTTAAGACCGAAGGATCTCCGCGAACGGTTAAATGGTACAAAAATGGAAAGGAGATCGCAGGTGCTGCTGCAGCGCAAGTGAAAATGACCAAGGTTGACGATAACCGTTATGTACTAGAGGTATGTAGTGTGGAATGACCGGTTCATTGAATATACTTCAGGACCTTCGTTCTTTGGGAAAAGTACCATTTCTAACAAGCAAAAATATTTGTTTTGCTTTATTTATTAGTGATACACAAGTATTAACAGTGACAAAAAATCACACAGAGAGAACATCTACAGTTACAAGTATAACGAAAAATCTTAAAATGCAAATTAAATAGTACCTGCAAAGGAACTTCTTCGCAACTAGCTGTGCTTGATGCTTGTTAAAACCATAACTATATTAAGGATTAAGTAATTTCTACAATATTTGGACCCATACAGTTTTTTCTCCGTATAAAGCGAGTTGGAATGGAGAGTTCATGTTCGTTTTTTAGATTCCAAAATGTGCCTTGGGTGATACAGGTAGCTATAAAGTCGAAGTCGAGAACGACGCTGGTAAGGCGAACAGCACTGGCAAGGTAAGATCTTTTCTGGGTTCTCGACACCAATACAGACGTCTAGTGAAAAAGTTATGAAAAAAAAATTTTGTGAAATGATGAAACACAAGTGGAGTTCCTATTGTGATTTCAGTTGACTGTCGAACCGAAACTCACCTTCTTAATTCCACTCAAAGATCAAACGATTACCGAAGGTGAAACGGTAGAATTCAAAGTGGAGACCAATGCAAAACCGAATACTGTCAAATGGTGAGAGTATCTGACATTTTGTAAATGTACTTTCTTCGTTGAAGCGAAACTTACGCCTACATTTAATTTTTCGTAGTAGAAAGTTGCGAAGTATTTGAGAATGATCAGAAACAATGAGGATAGACCCATGTTTTTTAAAATCACGTTCTTCTTTTCATTTTTTTCCTCTTGTCATGTTTATGGGAAACTGGGAAGCTTTACCACCAACATCTAATCCGCCTACCTTTCAGGTACAAAAACGGTCAAACGATCACACCGGATGCCCGATTTATTGTCACTGATGAAGAGACTAGATACAGATTGGTGATTAAGAACGCGACTAGAAATGATACAGCTGAATACAAGGTGAGCCATTTTCTCAGTCGAAGAAAATACTTTTACGATTATTCTTTTATTTAACCAGAGAGTATTTACTGTTCAGGTCGTGCTCAGTAACTCCGCTGGTGATGCCGACTCGTCGGCTAAACTAACTGTTCTGAAGGCAAAGCCGGGACTGCCTAAAATCGTCAAGTTGCTGGAAGATCAGGTTAGCGACTGCTTTCAGAATGCGGTGTTTTTCATTTTTTGTGGAGTGCGATAGCTCTATAGTATCCTTTAAGTGTAGTAATAATTAGGAGAAACAGAGTAATATCTTTTTGAGGACATTAGCCATTTTTATCAATTTATTTTCCTAATAGACATTCAGTTCTTTTGTATCGACGTCGAAGTTGTCTTTTTAATGTTTGGTAAAATTCTTTAGTGTTGGAAAAACGCCGTTTAGTAAAAATGGGTTCACAAAGGACCTCAATCAGATGCGGTTTGATATGGCTGGTTAAATCAGTCTGATGCTATATTGTTAACCTTTATGTTGTTGGGTCACACAAGTGGGTCTGTCGACCATTTAATTTATCTTACTTTTCTGATTTTCAGAAAATTAACTTGCAAATTTTATGTTTTTCGTTTTTCCGTACAAAATACATTAAGGCAACAGTTTCACTGCAAAAGGGCTAAAAACATGCTGATGTTTCACTATCCTAAAACCTCTAACATCTAACTGTTAACTGATCCTTTGATGCGAAAGCATTCAGATCGCTGCTAAAGGCGCATCTATGGTATTCGATGTGAAAGTCGAAGGTGAAGTGGATGAAGTACGGTGGTTCAAAGACACCATACCGATCACTGCGGGAACAAACGCTATCATTGAGAAGGTCGATGATACTATGTAAGCGCCCCTTATGTATCTAATGTTACGGTAGATGCTTCTTTTCGTTTTCTGTAAATTTTGGTACGAAATGCTTAAAGCTGCCTAGGACACTGTTTAGCCTTCCATTTCCTATAAGAGGTTGTAATAGAAATCAACGGAGTTCTTCTTAATTAGGAAACGGGGTTTTCCAACTGATAGGTTGTACTTCTCACTTATGTCTCCGTTTTTAGTTTGTTCTACTCTGTACTGCGATATCATTATTTAAAAGAAGATATTACTCGTGTAACAGGATTTTTGAAGATGTTCACATTCACACGTTTATTTGTTTTACCAGTAAATTCACTTTTGTACTAAATTTGGAGAAGTTCGTACAAGATTATGAGCATTAAAAGCTCAAGAAGCAACCGTTAAAGAACTAGACAGCTCAAAATATAGTAATATAGTAGAGTGATTAATTTTGAGCAACAAGCCCTCAAAGAATTCGTTACAAAGTAGTCTACGAAATTTCAGGTACCGACTAACAATACCCAAAGCAGACATCGGCGATGTCGGTCACTACTCAGTCGACGCTGTGAACGAGAGTGGAAAGGTTGGTTGTTAGTCTAAAGCAATTTTTTTTTTTGCAAACGGTAGTTTTCATCGAAAGGATTTGTTTTACAATAATCTTTGCTTAAGGCTTCATCTGATGCTAAGGGTGAAGTGGACGAAAAACCAGAAATTGTCAAAGGTCTTGTTAATACGGAAGTGTGTCAAGGTGATGACAGTGTATTCAAAGTGGAAGTATCGACACCGGTTCGAACTGTGAAATGGTGAGTCTTCGCTAAGGTAGAGATTTTTGCTTGACCTATGATTATTTAACGTACCTGTACTACCTGTCCTCTCTCTAGTCATCGAGTAATTCAAGCATGCGTAAACAAAGTCGTTATTTCTTTTGCTAAAAAGGCACTAATATCGAGTTTCCTGCTCTTTGTATTCTCGAAAAACTTCGACAATCGAGATGATAGTTTTCCTTTGTTTAAGATTATATGAGACCCAATAAATAACGCATGTTATCCATCGGTCGATGTTGAGATGCATAGAGTGCAATCTTTTTTCCTAATATATCCGGGCATGTTCGGCTTGTTATCACAGATCATGAATTTACTCCCCATAGCTGGGGTATGTGGCAATACTCGTTTTTTGAACGCAAATGGAATGCCAGGTGCAAATACTCTCCTCGCGTACATCGCTTCCTTTAAGCCAACGGTTGACCTACTCAACCGGTACCTATTTTCTGCTTGATAACAGAGGAACGGTGCTATAATTCATTTCTTTCATGTTTTTCCATGTCTAATTTTCGAGTATTGTAATCGAAAGTGTTGCTTAGTAGTCTCAGCAACTTGGTTATTTCTTCTTGCAAAATTCTTCTCTTCACTTGTGTACTTTATGCTGTTGTACGGTGACGAAATCCTGGTTAGGAAGTGGAACACGTGTTCGATTATTCGGGTATTGGTTGCCATGTAATATTACTTCATAAAAAAAATACATCGTTTTTTCCGATTCAGGTATAAGAACGGTCAAGAGGTGATGCCATCCAAACATTTCGAGCCGAAGAAAATTGGACCAAAGAAGTACGAGCTTGCCATCAATCGAGCAGAACTCGACGACTGCGCAAACTTCAAGGTATGGTCGATGTCGACAATCCGACACAATTCATTCGTCTTCTTCTTTTCATTATCGTCGATTATCTGTTCATGGAAACGGTTTTATCCTATATAAATAAATATGTATGAATCCATCGATTATCAATAGGTGGTGTTGGCGAACGCGGCCGGTGAATGCGATTCGTCTGCGGAACTGACGGTGACCAAGCCGAATATTCTGAAATTGCTTGAAGGCTTGAAGGATATAGATGTCAATGAAGGCGAATCCATTAATCTTAAGGTATAGTCGATCACTCTGAAAGTTTTTGTTCTGCCACCCCTTTCATGTTATCCCTACATATTTGTTATCACACTTCCTCTTGTTGACGTCATCTTGTTGTGACCAGATAGCACTTCGGTATTGCACAGTTCCATATTACCTTTTCTGGAAATAGTCAAATTATAGGTTAGAGTTGAAGGAATTCCAAAAACTGTCAAATGGTACAAGAATGGTGCGGAACTCTCACCAAATGATGTTCAGATGGTATGAAGAGTTATAAAATTTGTCTACCAAAAAAGTTTTAGTTCTTCGAAATTTTTTAAAATTTCTTATCCATAGTTTGAAAACCTAACGTTAAGAAGTAAGTAGATCACTACTAATTTTGACAATGTCTTATAGAAAGGAAATGCGTTAAGATTAGTTTCATCAGTTACATAAAACTTTGACCTAGTGGTTTTTTTAAAAATGATTCCTTTGTTTTAGAATGAAAATGCGGAAAGTGGCGAATATTCGCTGGTTATTCCACAATCAAAGAAGAGCGACGGTGCTGCTTACCGTATTTCATTGGCTAATGAGAAAGGAGAGATCTATAGTGGTGCTGTAGCGCATGTGAAGGTTAGGGAGAACACCTACACTCATAGCACTACAGTTTTCTTACTTTTTTAAGATTGTTCCCTAAATTTTGAAAGGACCACTCCGCTTCGTTAATATCTTTTCCATGTAACAAAAGAACGTAGTTTTTCTTTAGACGGTAAAAGCGAAGGATGCCACTTCACCGGTGAACTTTCTGTCTCCTCTGGAAGACACCGAAGTTACCGAGGGCGATATGCTGACCTTGAAATGCGTCGTAGCCGGAGTACCATTTCCGGAGCTTACTTGGTAAGTTATGGGTAGAAATCTATCCATTTATGATACTTTACTGTTGCTCCTATAAATTGGATCTAGTTCAGCTGGTAACACTCTGGCTACAGTAGCCCTGGTTTTCCCGACTGTTAACGTCTTTTTTCCAGAATCTGCTGAAGAATTCATTTCATTGTTGTTATATAACTTTTAGACAATGTTTATTGCAAGCATAACACTGTGCCATTGCAAACCGGGGCACGCGATCTGTTGTGATTGCAATTTTCTCCCATCGGGTACAGATGGTCCATAATTTTCGGAAGTCCGAAATCATCGTCTTAGTGTAGAGGAAAAAGGACAACGTAAAAGTTTTTGGAAAGTAATTCTCAGGGGGTCAAGAAACATAAAAACTGTTACGTAGAGTAGGGTAGGAATGCTAGAAGACACCAAATCATTGATCGGTGCGCTATGTGGCCTACGTGAATAGTTCTGGTTCTGATCTTATTTTCCGGAGGTCCGACCAAGATATCTTATTTGTACAGGACCAAGGATGGCGTTGAACTCGAGAAGGACGATCGTATTTCCATACGCGTCGCACTCGATGGAACGGCAACACTGCGTATCCGCGACTGTCGCAAGTCAGACTTTGGTCAGTACCGTATCAGCGCGAAGAACGAGTGCAGTACTGAGACCAGCACTTGCCAGGTGAGAGGATAAGGCTAGCAGCTTTCTTTTTACACACAACGCTTCACGGACGAAGAAATCGGATTTTAATTTTGTAATACCAGTAGCACAATTTTTATATCCGGACCTATAATAGCTTTCGAGATTTTGGACAATATGCATAATCCTTTCCTTTTAGGTAACGGTGAAAGAGAAGAGAGAAGAGCCATCGAAGCCACGTTTCATCATTCCATTGAAATCATGTGAGGCAGTGATTGGTGAGAAGAAAGAGTTTGAAGTGAAAGTGAGGGGATTCCCGAAGCCAACGCTCGAGTGGTACGAAGTTTTGTTCCTACTCTGGCCTTCTGAGGCAGGCTTAGTTATAATTTTCATCAAGAGGTCCCAATATCTGTAATTTCTCAAGGTTAAACTATTGTATTAACTCTTTTATGGCAATTCTTAGCATTTTGTCTTTTAATTCGTAAAGAAACCATGTTGTTAATATGACTACCTTTCCTGGGGCTTCAAAGTTCCAAATTCTAGGTTACTGAACGGCTCACCGATTGACCTCGGTGATCGTTGTGGAGTCACTGATCGTGGAGACGGAGTTTACTGCCTTACAATCAGAGACGTCAGTTTTTCAATCACAGGACTTTTTTTTAAAAAACCATATTCTTCCTACATTAACACATCCGATAGCAAAAAACTACTACTTGGAAAGTCAGTATATAGTCGTGTTCCAGGTCAAAGATTCTGATTTCGGTACCCTTCGTTGTATTGCGAGAAATGAAGTCGGTAAGGATGAATGCCAAGCGGAATTCGGAAAGTCGAGTAAGTTAATCGTGCTGAGTGATAGGAATTCACTGCAGTTGTTCCGAGCATTCAATCACCGCAAGGTTTCTAACCAAATGAGATTTTCGTTTTAAAGAAATTCTTTTTAGTCAGTTACATTTTCAATGTTTTCTCGTCATTTATGAGGCGAATGAATTGTTCTAAAGAGACCGGTTCTGTTAGAAGTTTGTTCAATCGAAAACCTCATTGCTAAGAAATATGAAATAAATTGAATGTAGGTTTGCTACTATACCTCAGTTCGATGTTCATGGGACGTCTCAAAATTTATATCGTTCGGTGACTACGGTTTAAAAATCTTAGGGAAACATTGCTGGTTGTTTAATATGCACTCTTTAACTGATAACCTAGCACGATGTTGATAAAAACACTTTACTCGGCTGACGTTTCGGCACTTTCGCCTTCGTCAGAGCCGTATTGATTTATTGATTGCTTTCTATGAATGTTCAAATCACGTGTTCATCGTACGAGTTTACTATATAGACACATACTAATAGTTGGTTTTTCAATTTTACAATTTTTAGGACTTAGTATTCAAAAACGTTTTCTTTTGCTAATTCAATATAAACGTTTTAGTACTTTATTCGTAGATGTGTTTTATTCCCTGCTATTAGCTCTCTCAATGTTTTCTTAAATTTTTATTTAGGCTTCCGCAGTCGTGAGAAAGAAGACGATCGCTATCCGCCACGATTCAACGTACCGCTTTGGGATCGTCGAATTCCCGTCAACGATCCATTGGCCATCGAATGTCACGTGGATGCGAAGCCAGTCGCCCAAATCGAATGGTTCAAAGATGGTAGGTGTGGTGGTGTTTCAAAGTCCTCGAGATGGATATCAAAGTTCATTCGATGAAAAATCGAATAACTTGCCTTTTCGTGAGAAGCTTCCAGTTGTTTCAGAGTTTTTCAAAGTCAAAAGAAAACTGCTTGATAGTTTTACTACACTCTCATTACCATTGTTATTGTACAAAAATCACCGATTGTTTTATCATCTGTGATCGACTATGCTTTAAACATCACTTTTTTTTGCTTGTTAATCGTAAAAACAAACGAAGCTGTGTTAAGACGAATTTAAATTCGGCGGGCATCTATTCCTTGACATGTAAGATTTCCATACGTTACCTTATTCTGTTGTTTCTTCGAATTGAGAGTTTATAGAACAGAAACGAGGTGATGGGAAATTTCTTTCTTCAAGACAAAAGTAATCTTCTTCAGTGGTTATGGCAACCGTTAGCAGTTGTTTAGAAATCCTCAAATTTGAAAAAACGCGACATTGCTTTAGGAGTTTTGCTGAAGTAACTATTTAAAATGGTGAAAGACGTAGGAGCATTTCTAGGCAAAAAGCTTGAGATCATCAAAGGCGTCGAGATTCGCAACACATCCGACGGTGCTTGTCGCGTACGAATCGCTCGGTTCGGAAAGGAAGACGTCGGCGTCTACATGTGTGTGGCGACGAATCCACTCGGTGTTGCCGAGACCAGATCAACCTATTCGGTAGAAGGTAAGCAATTACACATCAAATCGGATTGTACCCGTGGGTTTCGGAGAGTTTCATCTTCATCCACGAGAAGTTAGAAGAGGCTTCCCACGAAGAAGAAAAATGACCATTTCGAATGATTGATCGAAATGACTGAAAAGTGATCGAAATTGAAGTGTTATTCAACACCGAGTGTTTTGTCTGTTAAGCTTAGCTTAAGTTTTTTATACGAAGAGGAGAACGTCATCTCATTTTGTGATAATTATCGCAATTTCTGATTTTATTCCTTTATTGTTTATCACTGTGGATCCTACTCAAATTAATGCTTTCAAATCGGTTAGTTACTTTAAGCAGATACATGGACAGAATCAAAGGACCTAACTGTGGGTTATCAACCGTCACAAACCGTAGCATTAATTTGGAACCTTGTTCTTAGTTTTCGTTTATCTCATTCGAGCATAGATGCATCAAACAGTGGAGTACGATTAAATAAGATTTCACTAATCATTGTTCAAATAATATGGTCATTAACGGGAATATAAGCGAAAAGGTCATTTTTTGGCCATAAGAGTTGTTTCAGTGACTGAGAAAGAAGAAGTGATAGAGAAGAACGAATATGCGCCTCGCTTCAATCCAGGTCTTGAAGACCTGAACATCAACGCCGGACAAAGCATCCGGCTTTCTTGTGCTGTCGACGCTATACCTAAAGCAGGGGTAAGATTTACTCAAATTTTGTGAATTCATATTGAGATGAAGTTGTAGTGAGAAAGTGATATTTTTGTATTGTTTTCTTGAAGCATACACCGTAAATGGAGACCCAGCATTATGAGTCCTACTTCAGATACCTTCTTGGGTTAATAAGCTAAGACGAATTTGACAAAAACTTCGTCGTGTTTTTCTAAACGTTTTCTCCGTTTAACAGAAATGTTTTATTTTTCAGATCGTTTGGTACAAAGACGGCTTGCCATTACGATCGGGTGGTCGGTTCACTATTACCACACAAGATGATGGCACATGCATATTAGAAGTCAAGGACACTGTTGCAGGTGATTTTTATGGAGCCTACTCCTTTCCATCGTCATCCTTTCTTGATAAGATGATTCTATCAATACTCATAAAATAACACCTCGTCTTTGCTGAACAGAAGTAGAAAGAATTATTCAATCTATGCCGAGGTTAATAGAAAGTCGGACGTGAGAGTTAATACTCGTTTTTTTTCGGCTGTTTTCTACATATAACACACATACTATTCACAGTCGAAATCACTCTTTGTATCAGACGTCTAGTTTTACTAGAATTGTTCGTAAGACTTTGGATGAACTACCGCATAATTTTGGTGAAAGAAAAAGCTAAAATGGTAGCGTAAATAAATAGAAATACGTTTGTAGTTGGTGTTGACGAGCTCACGGATTTGTATTCACTTTCAGAGAATTTACCTTTTTGCGACAACCTCACTTTTATGCGGTTTCTTTGTGTTATACATCTATGTCGCTTTTCTTAAGATCAATGTTTCATATCACTAAAGTCTTTTTTACTGCTTTAAATGGTGTAACCTTTAAGTAAAACTTCCATTCTAGGAGACGAAGGTGCTTATCGCTGTGTAGCATCAAACGAACACGGAACAACAAACACCAGCTGTTTAGTTACGGTGAAGGTGCCGAAAACTGAGGTGATGCTCTTCCAGAGATTCATGACCTTGAGTTTGCCCTTCACATATGTTCGCATGTTGAATGATCCGTATTTTTCAGGTAAAGAAGGAAGGAGAGGAACCATTCTTCACCAAGGGCTTGGTGGATATGTGGACGGATCGTGGAGAGACTTTCACTCTTAAATGTGCCGTCAAAGGCGATCCATTCCCGGAGATTAAATGGTATGTTCGCAGTGGTTTTTCTCAATAAGTTTTGCTTCTCACTTAGCACTTTTTAGTGTTATTAAGATTTTCACGCTATGAAAAAGTTGAAATCTTGAGACGAAAATCAAAAGTCAAAATTATCGTATCCCATTTTCTCGTGTGATGACCAACCTCATTTTTGTGTTGTCATAGTGTTCTGTTTTAATTCTGTTCCTAGCTACACGCTTTTATCCGTTGATATAATCGTTTATAGCGGTTTGTGGATACAGGAGATCTTATCTAGGCTGGAGAAATACAAGTATAACTGAAGGTGTTAGGAAAAAATGACATAGACACTTGTCAATTTATTTACCTTGACACCGAAAAATCCAGATCCTTTTTCATAAATAGAAAACTCTGGATCTCAGGTTCCGTAATGGCACCTTAGTCCGCGATTCGTCCCGAACAAGGATTGAAACAACCGCCGATGGTAGTTGCCTTCTAACGGTAAAGGAGTGTACGATGAGTGACGAAGGTGTCTACAGATGTGAAGCTGAAAATAAGCATGGCAAAGCCAAGACACAAGCCACGGCACATGTGCAGAGTAAGCCATCCATTTTGGTAGTAGAGTATCTTTGAGTTGGAAGCAAATGTTCGAGAATGAGCAGCTAGTGCCTTTCCTAACGTATCTTGAAAATCTCGGAAAAGTTTGGCGATTGTTCCTCAGTTGCTCGCCCCACTAACAAAGCACTGAATTTCGCGCGTTTTTTCAATTACTTTTATTTCCACATTGTCCGATGACATTTCTGTTTTATGTAATTTGTATTTCATGAAGTTTGTCGCTACAGTACTGTATTATGCTATTGAAAACTCATTTTAGTGTCGATTGCTAAAAGTGATGCTCCAAAACTCGAAATGGGATCACCACCACGTTTCATTATCCCTCTCGAGGACCAGACGGTAGTATTGGGTGGAGTTATTGACCTTGAATGCAAGGTGCTGTAACTTCTACACCATTCGTTTCTTTATTAGAATTTTAAATTCTGAACTTTTAAGGTGACCGGTGAGCCAATGCCACAAGTGAAATGGTCCAAAGATGGTGGACCAATTTGGGAAGACTCTCGTTATGAATGGGAAGTGGATGAGGCCAAGGTTTGACTACTGTCTTTTTTTGAGTGACAACGTTATGGGGATATCATTTTACCATCTCTATCAAGTTATTCTTTTTTTGAACTGTCAACAAAATCGAGGATGTCGTCTACTTTTAAGGTGAGTACTTCTATCATGAGCATTTCTCCTTCTCTTTAGGGCACGTATCATCTTCGTATCACTTCGGTTAATTTGAACGATGAGGGCACTTATCGATGTGTTGCTACCAATGAGTCTGGTTCTGCGTCCACAAAATCCTTCGTTCGTATCGATGGTAAGAAATTATGGCAGCTTTTTCCTCAAAATGAATCGTAGCTTTGGCCAGTTTTGTTTCAAGTGCATTTTTCTGTTTATCTATACATTTGACGATTCCATTTATGGCCAACTATTTGCCATTTCCTCGTCATTGTTTTCATAGATAACTGAGTTAAAGACTTCATCCTTTACAAGAACCTGCTTAAACTGAAGCTCACATTAGAATTTCTTCGGTGGGTAGGAATAATGACAGACATCCGAGGACTATGGGGCATTTTGGAAGAATTTTGAGTTTATGGAAAAAGGCGTAGGAAAATTGTCTTCGTTGGCAAGTTCGTTTCTTCTACTCTTAGTTTTAAATATATGTATGTTCGTGAAAAAGGAATTGGGTGAATTGTTGACATAACCACAGTTGCCTTTAGATCTATTCTGAAAGCTATCACCCAAACCATTCAACGGTTTAAAGCTTCATCTGTTTTCTTATGTTTGAATACTCAACTCGCTGAAAATTCTTGACTGGGTGAAAGTATAGGTTAAGAAAGCAATCAATAAGAAGTATAGATTAGATGTTGCTAGACTCTACCTTTGCCTCTAGCTTAATGATAAGACCATGATGTGCTTTATTTCTTGTTTCTTTCCCATTTATAATATTTAGATGGTCTTCTAACGCAAGCACCGGCGAAGAGCGTGCCTCCGCGATTCACCATCCATTTGGGTGATGCTCGCGCCGTCGAGGGTCAACCGTTACAATTAGAATGCAAAGTGGTGGGTTCACCACTTCCCGAACTCACTTGGCATAAGGATGGAGCTCAGGTAGATTCTGTTGTTTCGGGCTTTCTGGAATCACTTCTGGTTTTTCTCTGCTTTTCTTTTACAATACCAGTATTAATACTTCAAATTTACTCCGTTTCAGATTCAACCATCTGATAGGGTGCGGATGAGTATGGGACCAGATGGAGTTGCAAAACTTGTCATTCCGCAGTGTTGTATGGATGACGAAGGTGGTTATCATTTGAAATTCAGTCTCTGTCATATCTGTCCCAGTCTGTCTTCTAGTTGATTCTTCAAAATGGTCCTTTATATGACTTTAGTTTTCAATATTTCCTTCATGATCGAGAAAAATCAAGTTCCGTGATGGTCTTCCTAATTTTAAGAACAGTATAGTTGTGAGAACATGATGAACCTTAACCGCCAAGATTACTTTTCTTAGGTATTTATCGTGTGATTGCAACGAATCCATCTGGCACTGCCCACGATAAGGGTACTGCCACCGTGAAGAAGACGCCACGTGATTCTGACCGTCGCTCGGCTGACAAAGACCACTTCGATGCAAATAAATTGCCTAAGCTCATCGAACCACTCGAGAACGTTAAGGTGACGAGACAATATTGTTTTTAATTCAATTTTCCATTGTAATCTTGAGAAGATAATTCAATTGTAATCGGAGGTGCAGTGAAATGGGCGTAACTAGACTCTTTAACAAGTCTACTAAAATATTCGATTATTTAAAGAAGTTAGAAATAAGAATTCGTCACTTGACGTCTGAATAGGTTGAGTTTGTTAATACACAGAGTTGTTCTAGAAAGTGAAATTTCGCAGTCCCTTGAATAAATAAATCGTTTTTCACAAGAAACATGAGTCCTATTATCACCATCCGCAAATCACGACCTTTTTGAATAAAAGAGATTTGCCGTGTTACAACTATGTTTCTTTTCGCTTCGGTTTACTCTTAGCATGGCAGTTCGGGCAGCAAAAGCACCTCAACACCGATAAGGCAGTAAACTATTATGGAAAACGTAGTGCTATTCCAAGAAATTTTGACCATTCAAAGGATTGCGTTGTTCTATTGCCTAAATGTGGTTCCGGAAATGTTCTGCAATATCATAATTGCCCGTGACGTCGATTGTAATTTTAGGTGCCTGAGAAGGAAGGATTCAAACTTCGTTGTAAATTCAGTGGTGAACCAAAACTTGCGATCAAATGGTTCAAAGACGGCGAACGAGTTTTCCCATACGGAAGACTGAATCTGGTGGGCGATTTTTGGAACAAAAAAACATCTGAGAACCTTTGCGTGAAGAAGCAATTGTTATTGTCTATTTGCGCGCCTCACGCTTGCCAGCCAGTGCACATATTTTATTATGTGTTAGACTGTTTAATACGCCTATCGGCTTAGATCACATTATTTTCTATGTATTAGTCCACTAAATTTTATCATTAACATTTTAATGGCTACTTCCTGCTAGGTGGAAACTGATGATGGCGTTTGCGAATTGCTTGTCGAATCTTCAATCCGACAAGATGCTGGAGGCTATCGATGTGTGGCTGAGAACCAATATGGTTCTGTCAGAACCACTTGCGAGGTTACCGTAATTCGTGAGTTATAGTTATTTTTCAGCGAACTGCTCTAAACAATATGTTAAATATTGGGATATTCAACAGTGCTAACAAATATATCTTTCTTGATAGTCATAGAATTCTTGTGGGATTTCGTTTAAGTTTAGGATTACCAATAATACGGTTATATTTTAATATTTTATACGATTTTCATTTACTATCGAAGAGCGATTTCTCGTAATCCCATTATCTAGGCATCTTCTATTAGCTTTCTTTTTGCGTTTCTTTACTTCCAGTACAACATTTCATAGCATTTTAAAAACTCTGATGGATTGTTTTTGATTACCATACTCAGCAGTGATTTCTTAGAAAAGGAGCGCAAGCCCATTACCGATTTCGATGCCACTCTCAAAGAAGGCAAAGCACCTGGATTTACCGTACCGCTCACCGTTCGACGTGCGAAACCCGGTGAAAATGTGATCTTTGAATGCGTCCCGTACGGAAATCCATTCCCGGAAATCAAATGGCTCAAGGTTTGCTAAATTATTTTTACATTTATAGTGCAACCCTAGAAATATGATAAACGTGATATAGAGGTATGTGTGCTGTAATAGATAGTTATGGGTAGTTAAGTAACAGTAGTAATGTAATTTTAGGAGGCTAAAAAGTGGCTAGAAAAACGAAGTAATATAAGACCATAACGCTCGTAAAAGTAGTATTTTCTCAAATTTTCAGCAACCGTGTGCTTCCATTCCTTTCAAGTTAATGTAATATCCTCATTTGTGAAGGGTGTACGGAAAACTTGATCCATTTCTTGGTTCATTTTCAAAGAAACTCTGAACCTTCTTTGATTGCTTGACTATACGAATGAATGAAAGAGACAAAAATAGAGATAACATTTCAAATATTCCTATATCATATCTTATCACTGACTGAAATTAGTTCACTCATTCGTTGATATTTTATCTTCTAGGATGGAATCGAACTCTCTCCATCGGGAAAGGTCTTTTTCGAGTCGTTGCCTGACGGAACGCAACGTCTTCATCTGGCTGACGTGAACTTCATCAGTGAGGGCTTCTTCCGTTGCGTTGCCACCAACGAATATGGCACTGCGTCCACCAAGGCCGAGCTCAGCATAGACGGTGAGCGCTTGCGGGTTTTTGTTTTCAGTAAAATGTCATTAGGAATGAAATTTTGTGTGAATCCAAGGATTTTTTCTGACTAATCTGAAAAATTATGAGTTTCTAAATATAATTTTATACGGGCGGTGAGTGCGAGGAAAACGATTCGAACGCAGGAATTGCTTGGACCCTCTCAGTAGGAGTGATGACGGGTCATGTCAAAAAAATTTAAAAAAAGTTACGTGGAGTATAAAAGCTAACCAAAATCACTAAGAAATTACAATTCAGAATTAAGATATGTGAAAAGATCCTTTTGATTCACTTTATTTGAGTTATTCCAGTCCTTCAAAAAGTACTCTTCTATCACTTTAATAACTGGACTTACAAATTTTTAAAAAAATGGACAAATTTGGCCATACTAAGCTTTTATAGCCGAAATTTCTGCCAGTATACGGATGCTTTTTATATCTAACGATGTTGCATAAAGGTGAAATTCGACCAAAGCGTAGAGTCTCGTTCTTTAGTATTTTTTAGGATTAAAATTAAGCAAGGAACACACCCTGTTTAGCTCTTTTGCTCTAACTGTACGTGACAATCACGCACGCATGACTTCCATGAACCTTAACGTAGATCTTCTTCATGTTAAGAATCTCGACGAGCTTTTCATGTACCTCAATTTAAGAAAGATTTAAATATGGTTAAAAAGTTACCATGTTTTTTCCATAAGATAATGCAGGTGGGTCCATAGGATAAAGCGAAAGTTTTGACTATTATAGATTGACTCAAAATTACCATATATTCGTAGATTTGTTCATACATACGATCGTTAATGGGAGTCCTTGAGTGTATGCGGATCTTAGCTAATATGTCGATTACGCCAAAAGCATGCACTTTAGGGAATGAGAAGTATTAATATCGATGAGGTTCGGGGTCAGTATCAACAGATATGCTCTGAGGTAGATTAATAAGTTATCGGACTTTCTCTTTCTTGTATACAGGAATACTCAGCGAGCTACCAGTGGGTACGCTATTAGGAAAATATAGTAGAACTAAAGAGTCATATCAAAACTGCAGTGCTCCTCCAAGAGAGAGGGGTCTATTATTGGGTAGCTCTTACGCACAGTTGCGATCTCCACTGGCTTACAAGTATTCATATACTAATTAATGTTATTTCATTTTATTCAGGCAGTATTATGGCTTAAAACTGGTGCTAAATGTTACTACATAGCTTGAATTCTTAATAGTAAAATTATTTTCCGTAAAACCATCTAACGTTGCCTTGCAACAAGTCAGTGAGGACTTTCTATAATCACCATTTATCGAAATTTATCGCATTTTTATTTATTTATTTATCACATTTTATCGGAATTCTAGTAGCTGAAAATAGAATGCTTTACTAAAACTGCCAGTTTGTTCAGCAGAGCAGTGTGTTGTTTTATTTATGAGGCAAAAACCCACAGGACAACGAAATATCGGTTTTTGATTTAATTCTTTTCAAACCTAGCGACCGTAATTAATGGTATTATACCTGATGTTTATTGCTCCCAAGACATCTCACATCTTCGTTTATTTATATACTGATTATAAACTGATCTTGTTGGGCTGATGCTACTAAGACTAAACTAAATCGAGTCCTACTCGTAGCAGCACGGCTCTGAGGAAGGCGAAAACGCCGAAACTTCGGCCATAGACCAACAACAACAACAACCGCGACAACGAAAACGTATACCAACCTCGCATCAACCCAACAATATCGCTTTATAAGATCATGTAAATAGATATATCAAGTATTTATGCCAAAGGTTTTAGAAAGTCGGTCTTCTGAATTATTAAGAGATGTGCACATCTTTATTGTTAATCAGTTGAAAAGCGAGATCATCGTACCGACCAGTATGTTCTCCGACCTCTGATCCAGACAGGGTTTCAATTTTTGGAATTCCGATCTCTGTGACGTTGTCAGGGTTTTAATTTGCAGACGGCAACAGCGTTATATTGTGACAGTATACGATCGGCATAGTGATTAATCCATTTCCCTCGGCGGTTCATTACCTGAATGTTTTCATTTTGAAAAATTGCCACTTGGGCTGTCCTTTACCACTCCTTTAACGACCAAATTTTAAATTTCTGCGCCAATTTACGCTACAAAACATTTTGGCTATAGTTTAAAGGAAAATTTGAAGCTAATCTCTTAGTCGTTGACTATGTGACTAGCTAGAGTCTGAAAAAACCACCCTTTTTAAGCCTAAACTTTACAGTGCTATCTGGACCCTTTTTATTGATAGAATTTTGGCATTTAATGTTGAGCAATCCCTTGGTGTTTTCAGATTACAAAAAAATTTAGAGAGCTTAGTTTTGGTATCGTACTACCACTTTAAACAATAGTAATTCGATAAAGGGATATTCATCGTGTGAATACACGTTCTATATAGAATGAGAAGTAAAGTGCTTATTTTTGTAGCTTAGATGTATCATTGATTTAAGGTAGTGCTTGTTATAAGTGGAAGGTTTTCTTGGGAAATTAAGAGGAAAGAAAAGCGTTTTGTAATGTGAAGTAAGAAAAAATGATTTCAATGAGAATTCTTGAAAAGAAGAGATCTTTAATGAGTTGCACAAATACAACATACAAGTACGGCCAACGCTTTCTTTCCAAATGGCATTCCGCGATCCCAATTCTGGTAGGTGAACGGTGTTCCTACAATAATGTTTACATAGCCGGTTAGAAGATTCTTAGTTATTGATTTCGTATCCAATCATCAATGTATCGGCAAATTTCTCCATACAAAAAACCAATTTATGATTGGATCGTGGTAAATCCGAATCTTAGTATCCATGTTTAACGATATTTTTTATCCATAATCCCGTTAATCATTTAAATAGTTCAACCGGTGATCAGCGATATTTCAATTCGTCTATGACAAACGCTTGAGCTGCTTGGTGGTTCTTCAAGAGACCCGTAAATCACTGTACTTTTCATGAAAGTCCCTTTATTCTCACCATTCTCGGCGATGGGATAGCTATGCAAAACTAGAGAGATCTCTGCTGCAGTTTCACGAGACCAGAGAACCTTCCTATTCTGGGTTAATCTACCAGGAGTGAACTTCCGCTGTACATCAAAGTAGACACTAAGGAGAATCTGAGAGCTATGATGAGGTGGTAAATCAGTGGGAGATGTCGTCATTGTCAGGCGAAAGATTTCGTTTCGAATGTTATTGAAACGTACCGTCCATCCATTTCCATTTATTGCCGTTATTCGATCTTCCGAAAGCCCCGAGCATCACGAAGTCGAATTTGGGGTTTTTCTCTCGAGCAAGGTCTGAAAGTCTATATTACTACTCCAGATCATCCTCGAATTAAATGTATTCTAAAGTGAAATAAATATCAATGTAGCACATTTTCTTATTTCATAATGATAAACCATCCTCCTAAATTCCATATGTAGCTGCTAGCGTTGCTTTTGGTTGGGGAGGACTAAGTAAGTGAGTTTGTAGATGTTTTCGAAAGAATCGTAGTAATTTTCTGTAGATAAAAAAGTTAAGCTTTTGCAGAACCAGCATTATGTTGGTCCACAGCCCTGGGAATTATAGTTCCATAAATGCTATTTAGCGCCTTAGATATGACAGGGAATTCAATGAAATGTTTTCTTAGTAAAATGTTATTAGAATAAAAAGCAACGTTGACATGGTGATACTTTCTTCTTCTAATTTGTCACTAGTTAATGGTACCAAAATCATTCTGTTTGTGAGCAATCGAATGATCATTTCAATGTAAAAAGAAACTTGTAAATTATAATTAGGAAACGAGTCTTAACCTTTTATGAACTGATTCTCAAATTCGCCACTGATACTGGTCAGCATGGCGTCATGATGATGTTCCGCTGCTGAAATAGTAGGTAAGAATTTCTAGAAAATGTTATCTCACCGTAATGTTTTCATACCAAGCTGATAACAAAGATAGTCCGCATCAAGAATAGTCATATTAGTTCGCGTTATGGCACGATAGCACGACTGTGTTGCTTCCATGTACATCCAGTGCTTTGGGCAGTACCGTGACGCTGGTCGATGCAGCTTCTTTTCGCAGATTACGCTAGCCGTGGTGTCGCAGACGGCGTTTTGCCAACCTCCTGTCCGCTGTATGCGTACGCATTTCTTCGAAGCGTCAATAAGTTCCGCACCGTTCCCCTGTGTCCAATTCGTGAAGCGAACGATTTTTCCTGAAATTCAGTTTTAGTTACATTGGGAACTAATAAGAAGACGGTGCTCTGACATTAAAACTACTCAAAGAAAACGTTAGGGTCCTTAGTTAAGTCATTCGAGACGTCCTGCAATACACACACGGTTGTTGGCTCGATGCCGTGATCCAGCCAAATCATGCACTCCGTATCTCCGCGATTCGGAAATTGGTATCAGAGTTGTTGGATGGAAGAAATAAAACACTGCCTTAATACATTGGTAAGCCGTGAAGGTCTGTATAAGTCAATATGCATTCGGTCACCTGTGCGGTGCGACCAGTTGTGTTGAATACAGGTCGTGTTCTTAAGCGATTGATCAGCATTAGTCGCTTTCGCTTTGGTACTTTATGGTTAGGTGTTTAACTGAATTAAGTTCATTTACCGACCATTCGGCCACCGTAGTACGAATCCAGGAGCAAAAAGTCCAGCGGCTCCGTCAACGATATCGAATCGGGCACGGGCATCTATCCATGCCTCCGATTCAGGTTTCATTAGACCTAAAGAATAGACTGAAGAAAATTACGAAATGTTTCAGAAATTTCTGTCAACTTTGAATGAAATTTGCAGGAAAAAAATTATTGAACACTCTCAGAGGTTCTATCTGCAGCCAGCAGCAAGCAAAATTTGCTTAAAATAAAATCTGTCGAAATCTCAGTGTAGTAGATGTAAACTCACTGCTCACAAAGCTGTTTTCCGCTTCATTTTCTATTCGCAGTAAGTGGGATACGTTAGAAATTCTGGAAGTGAAACATGTTCATATTTCTCCATTTTATTGATTTTTTTATCACGTTCTACGTGTTATGCGCTAAAACCTTGGAAAATTCCACAAATTTTGCAGATCTTTCAAGAATTGGTGTAATACAGTATTTCTAAGCCATAATAACACGCTTCGACCCATGGTTTACCGTATTTCATCATGTTCACCATAGTTTTATGTGAACGAGCTAATATCGTTGACAAAAAAAGACCTGTAACGTTGTTACTTTCCCATTTTCCTTGAAGAAAAGATCGCTTACTTCTGGCAGTACTGGTGAGCATCGTGATGGTTCAGTTTCCAACGAGATACGTAGTAACACGTTCTGCCTTTTGGACTGTGTTTCCATCGTGGAGCACACTTGAATTCAGCCAGTACGACAGCTTGGAATATCGGAATACTGTGTAGTAGAAGTTGTGCAACAGAATTCATATCAATCGTTTTAGTCAGAATTTGTTAATACCAATTTGTGATGTTACCGGAATAACATTTAGAGCGAAGTGATTTCCTGAAAGTAGGTTGACCTTAAAAACTGCTAACTGAACACAGTTTTTGTATAGTCCATGTGGTAACCGAGAGAACAAGAGCACTATATTTTTATTTGTTGTTATTCACATAGACACATAGACTGTTTATGGCGCAATGGCTTGGGGTGCTATGCAGTGCAGCCATGCTCAGTGGGTCGACTGCTCGCGCTAACGAGCATAGTCCTCTGTGTTTACAGAGTCGGTAAATTCGTACTAGACTAGTTCAGAAGAATGGAACACTTGAAGAAATGATAGATCGGCAAATCCGAGCGTCTTTAATAGGTAAAGTATGCATTCACCTCTGCGGCGCCACGAATGGTGTCAAGTGCACGGCGCATTCTTGAGGAGTTGACCAACGCCGAACGCTTTGTTCTCTTTACTTACACTTTACTCGTATAAATCATAATTCTTCGTTTTAACTACTCAGTTTAATAATTCAAGGAGAAGCTTATTGGTATAGGAATTGAGACTGTCATGAAATAAACGAATTTAGGTGACCGAAAAGCGATCGGTGCTACCATATCCGAACAGCCAAAAGAGCCGGAAGAGTGCAAGCCACGAATACGTCGCGGTCTCTACAATATGAGCACTCATAAGGTGAGTGGTATGGGTGATTAAGCCGGTTATTCGATTATCCTCCGATTATCCGGCGCATGTCGTACAACACGACGTTGATGCGCCGACTGCGAAATTATTGAGCAGGTTTTTCAAGAAGTCACATGTCACTTCGGAGGGCCTATAAAGGAGTGGAATAATATAGAGGAGTGGAGTTTCCCAATTATGAAAGGAAATCTTGCTTTATATTATCATAAATATAAGCTGATGTGACAATAATAGGACTTAATCAGCATAGAGAAGAAAAACTAGGAAAAGCTCATTGAAAACTAGTAACGCATAAACAGTAAGAGAAGAAAGCTATTATTAACGAGGCTAAGTGTGTGTAGTTATTAATAGTGGAAACTAGACCTATAATGAAGCTATTGGTCCACCACTTTAGTTGATCTTTGATAACCACTGGGAAAATAAATATGCAAATGAGCGATTCCATTTCCAAGTAAATATCGATAAGATTATTCAGTTGAACTGGTAAAAAGAGGATATTGCTTTGGAGCGTAGGGTAGGAAGGTTGGAATAAGAGGCTATAGACGGATAAGTCTTAAAGGTTATAGCGGTCATAACTGTGCACTTTTGTTACGTTTGTAATTTCGTCGGTATAGGAAATTGGTGTAGATTTTTCCTCTAAAATGACTGACGAGGTAGAACAAGAGGAAGAAGTTGGCTCCATGTTGTATGCTTTCGTTGAGATTGTCGTTATTCGCTGATTAAGAGGGATTTAATCAATTTTTGAACGAAGATCGGCGATAAACTCACCAATGGGAAGGGGTCTCATTAGAATGCGTGGATGACCTCGGATTTAGAAGAGGCGAACGACAAGTGAGAAAGTGTGAATACATCTATGTTTGTGTTCCGATCTCCTAGAACTACGCTCAGTTTTTGGTACGAGCAGTGTGCATTGTCCGGAGGTTTTATATAAATTATTAGGTATAGATCATATGTCTGGTACGTAATCTGCATAGGATGAATTATTGATTTAATACAGGAAATCTAGCAACTGAACTCTGCGCTGGAGGAAACAATCGTAGAGAACCTGCATTGAAATCAATGCATGGGGTCCACTCATCCAAATTTTACTGAGTACTGTCACTTCTGTGTTAATGGTAGGCTGAAGCGAAAGGTAGTTATGTAGGTATTCTTCAACCAAGCTAACTGATGGCAAACGTGCAGTCAGCAAAAGCGCAATGGCGCCAATGTCGCCTATCTTCTCTTATGCTTTTCACTGTTTGCCTAGGAGATTAGCGGTTATAAACAAGCCGCCTAAAGACTGTAAATAACGCAGTTTTTGAAAATTTTCTAAAAAAAAAAGAACACCTTTGCTTTGATAGTGAAATGTTAAATAAGCGTTTAAAACGCATTTAAACCACTAACGGTGGGGTTTCTTTTTGCTCAGTAGTTATTAATCACTGTGAATTTTTAATATAACCACTGCACTTCTGCAGATTTGTGATTCGTAAGGACTTGTGAAAAATAAGGAGGGTAAATAGAAAAATGAAATGTAGATACGAATTGATGTTTCTTTGCGGGAAAATCTGCCAAACGATCTCAAAAATTCGAAAGGAAAAACGTTTCATTTTGATAGCAACTAATTCCACACTCTATTTCTGTCTATTTTTTATAATATCAATTCGAAAAAGCTACTCATACGTAGGCAAGAAGAGCAGGCTGAAGGTGAGAAGGTGAAGGGTGGGAAACCAATGGAGTGGAGATGATGTTCACACGGTGGAAGAACTCCACTATAAATAAGCGACAAACGAATGCACCTGCACTAGTAATAACTTTTCACAGTACCGTAAGAGAAAGCACGAAGTGATAAGTTGTTTCGTTATAGGTGGTGTATTTATGGCAGGCGATCCCATCAAAATCTATTTAGTAGATTTGCTCATTATCCAATGTCAAAAGTACCTAAGTAACTCTATCCAGTTAGG
Source organism: Angiostrongylus costaricensis (assembly GCA_900624975.1). Classification (NCBI taxonomy): domain Eukaryota; kingdom Metazoa; phylum Nematoda; class Chromadorea; order Rhabditida; family Metastrongylidae; genus Angiostrongylus; species Angiostrongylus costaricensis. The sequence goes on from UYYA01000098.1 coordinate 34,646, forward strand.
GGCGGTTTGTTTTCTACAACACTCCATGTGTTTGTTCACCATCTATTTATTTATTCGCTTTTTATGCAAAATTCTTAGTAACTACACTGCACTCTGTATGAAATTGCAAGTTTCAAACTTATACTTCTTTAAAATATCCAATTAATTCACTAAAGAAGAAATTGGAGCGAAAGGATCATTGGGAAAGAAAATATAGTCAAAAGACCTATCTACAATATGTGAGCTCTTTAGAGGAGCTCCCGCATAAAAAAGGAATGTCTTAAGTCTTCATCATTGTTTAATACCCGTTCTTTTTCCATGGCGCGATACTATGTGTCTGCCATAGTACACTAGTGCCCTGCCATAAAAGAACATGCTGCAAATAAAAGTTAAGACACTGTGATTTCGACCGCTGCTTCAGCTTAACTGGGATCAATGCGGCTTTTTGCTTCCAACGTCATTGATAGGTTTTTGCTGATGGCAATGATAGAGTAAAAAGCTGATTGGGAGAAAAGCGAAGTAAGAGCTTCGGTTGATGTGGTGGATAGCAAGTGAGCCGCCGGAAAGGGTAGTCGCGGGTTTGAAGCCTAGCTGAGGTTCCGACTTTCGCTCATATCTCAGGATTCCTGAGTGGTGTGTGTTTCACATACTATTCGAAATATTCTAGAGAGCAGCCGTCTTTTAGGGTGAAAAGTGTTGTCGCAGGGATTGGAGACCCTTGGTGGACGATTCTAGTTTTATACTATCGAATAAACTTGTTAGAAAAATGTTAAGTTTTTTCCACAGAGCTTTATTTTTCTAATGATTTAGAAATGCTTCTAGAAAATGAAAACTTATAATAGAACATAGTGCCTTATTTGAAGCTAACATTATGGAATTGAGTTGAGAGGAAACGCCCCACTAACGATAACGCGACCCGACTGCTCTGAGGACACAGAAATTGGCTGTGCTGAAAAACGTCACCGGACTAAATGAATTACTAGTAGTGCACTTAGTGACTGGAACACACTGTTTTTTCCATCCAGTCATTATCTAAAATACCAGACGTTTTCCGCGCATCATCATTTTGAGATGTAATTCGAATTCACTTACTGGATGCACTTCTTGTTTTAAGACATGCGACAAAAGTACGAGTTATTTGATCATCTACTGATTTTTCGTTAAGCTCTAGAGCAATTTGCATTAGGGACTCTTCTTTTGACATTTTTCCTTGCCATAACTACATAAGTGAGAAGTCCTAAAATGATAGGAAATTTTTCACTAACGCGGTAAGCTTCGAAAGTTTCTTTCACCTCCATAGTGATGTGTTTACGCGGACATATTTTATTCCTTAACAGAATTAGTAATGTCGAGTAATTAGCCGTTCGGTCATCGAAAAGGGGGAGGGTTATAGGCCCACCTAATGTCCAACGTAAAGCGGACGATACCCATTGACTTCAATGCAAACCTTCCCAATAATAGTTGTGCCTTTCAACTTTAGATAGAATATCTGGGCTTCTAGTAAACTTTATGGTAGCTTAATATCTAGAGATCGGAAGCAGCATACATTTAGGATGTGAGGTTCAATGTTTAATTAGTTGAAATGAAAAATGTTAAATGTTGCGTAACTATAAATGGGTTCATTAGTGTTACATTTCCCGCACTATATATGCTATATGTTTGTTTGTTAAGAGATGGCGAAATATGCGAAGTTGTTTGATCATGTTCAGAACTCCCACCATCATACACAGGTGATTCAGTGCCCGTGGGTTCACTCAGGACTAAAGAGAAATTGAGTCAGGCATTGAGGACCAGTTCCATTTCAACATCTCTATTAGTCAGCAAGGTATATCAGTCTGAGTGAAACATACAGCGCTTTTTTGGCGGTTTCTAAAATAGCATAAGCGATAAATACTAATAAAGTAAAGGAAACAGGAGATTATGAATAGGAAAACGTATGGCTATATTCATAAGAAATGGATGGACAGTATCTTTTCCATCAATACTTTGTGAATTATGAAATTTTTCTCAGTTTTTGAGACTTTCAAACGCTTCCATATATTCGACCAGACTGGTCGATATTACAAGTAATGTTTAGGAGAACTTTCAAGTCTGTAAATATTTCGAATACTAGTAACTCGAGCACTACCGGTAGGTATCTTGAACTGACGGTATTCACTATTGTGACGCTTTCGCTGGGGCAGAGACGTTTTTTGAGTTTCGAGAATAAGAAAATTTGCTGGTCCATACCTATCTTAACTAAATTAATCAGATGCATGAATAAACATCTGTAGCAGGAAGTTGCTAGCTACGTTACCATAGTTGACGTTTCGGCGATATGGTTATCTTCAGATGTGCATCGAGTAACGTTCTAGAACAGAGGGATGAAGGGTAAAGATAAGATAAAAGAGTAGAGAGGAAGAAAGGTGAACTGTAGACAATCGACTCGGATCAATCTGCTCCTGAGAAAGGAGAAGGTGTCGGAACGTTAGCCGAATAAAGTTTTTTATCAACCTCGTTTCAAGTTGTCAATAACAGAGTGCGTGTTCATTAGTCATACCTGGGTTAAAGGAAAGTTGGTTTTTGAAATATTGTTACGTTGTATATTAGCTGATAACGCTACCGGCTGCTTCACTATGAATGGTGTAGAGAAAAACAAGCGATCATTAGTGGACAATCACCATCAATAACAACAATTCTGTATAAATGAACGCTGCCGAGCAAAATTGGTTCATTTGGACGGTGTTCCACTTTTGATTCGACTCGGTGCGATCACCAAGACCCACATCGGAGAAAGAAAACTGGCCAGTCGATTAGGATCAGTCCGTCAATGAATAAGGCGAAAGAGCCAAAATTTTAGCCAAACAAGATTTTTTAAAAATCAACCTCTTGTTGGCTTGAAAAAAATGAATGTGAGAATACAAAGGATAAAGGGTTGGACGTTGACCAATCTCTGTAGTGCAAAATGCGTTCGTCTTCATCGATCTTCCTAGAGATGCACATCCAACCTGTGCAATGACTTTCGATAATCAATCAATCTATCAAATTAAATCTATCAAAGTAGTGGTGCTATCTTCTCATCCATGTCTAACGCCAATTTGGGGATCCTGGAAGGATGAAAAACCTGGCACACAAGATGAAAGTAGAAACCATATGTGTATTCTAAGACACCAACCACTAGGCAGTGTGCGTGCGAAGTTTTAGAATGTTCATGGAATATAGGAGTAGTTCTGATAGCCTAAAGATAATGTGTCACCAAGAGATTGAATAAATTATCATCTATCGAGAATCGAAAAACAATCTGCACCACCGCTGGGTGATATTCAGTTACTGATGTTTTGACTGGAACCGACTTTAATTGGAGGTGACTCTCTCAAAACTATAATTTTGTGGAGAACTCAGTGTGCTCAAATCGATGCGATTCTAAATATGAGTGGTAATACCACCGAAATGTAAGCGACAATAAAGACCTTTAAGAAAAGAATAACGTATGCATTCAAGCCAATACATATTTTTTCCAATTGTTTTGCTACAGAGAGCTTATTTATCGTGCTTCTTTATTTAATCGAGAATTTTTCCAACAGAGGGGCTGTGCTCGATGTCTTCCATGAAAGGTTGTTGCCTACACTTAGTAATTTCCTAGAAAAAGAAAAAACCTTCTTAGGACGCCTTTTTTCATCTATATAGGAAGCGGCAAAAAATTAAGCGTAGTTGTTTCAATGTTAACAATTTCGTATTAACTTATAGAGAAGCGATAATATTGATAACTCATCGAAATGAATGAATGAGAACTGTTGTCCAAAAAATGTGATATTATTCGAAATATTAACGGTAACTAGGAAGGTTGCAACTAATTCACTTAAATGGAAGGTTTTTTTTTCGTTAACCTTTTAGGAGACTGACATTATCAGTTACGGCTAAGGTATATTTCTGCTGAGTAGCGGTCTTGTTTTGTTAGTTGTAGCAGTGTTTGCTCGAGATATCTGAAAGTAAAAGGTCAAAGTTGTTATGACACTGGAGGTAGAGATAAAATATAGGGGCGGATTTCTTCTCCCTTAATGTTGTTCGCTGATATTCCATCAAATGATACGATTCTTCCACAGAGCAAAAGATATTTTTAAATGATGAGTAACTAAACTTCATAGTTTCAATAGATTTTCTGTTTGCTGAGGTGGTATTTTTGTTTGCACGAACTGAAGATTATAGAGCAGTTGTAGAATTTCTCAGGTAAACATAGTTTCACCGAGAAGACAAAGGACGTCGTACTCGAGAACCATCGTGTTATGTTAAGTGAGCGCATAAGTATTCAATACAGGAAAAGAATACAGGAATACAGGAAACTGGAATATAAGAAGAAGGGAGAATGGGTAGAGAGTATCCAGAAACATCTGGATTATCAAGATGTAAAAATATGGCTCATAAGGACTGGAATAAACTCACAAAGAAGTTGGTGGATAGGAATCAAATTAAGTTGTTCGGAAATGCTGAATAAGTTCAAGAAACGATAAGGCCGCTCTTAAAAATGTTGTGCCAAAACCAGGTTTCCAGTTCTTTATGGGGCAACGGTGATTTTTTATCTCAATGAAACCAGTGCAAGGAATTTTTCAAATTGATTTCAATGGACACGATATATAGCATATTTAAGGGCAACGTTGTGGAGATGATTGTATGTGCTACAGGATGGCCAACACCAACTGTGAAATGGTTTAAGGTGGGCTTAAATTCAACTTGTCAATACGAGGAATATGTCATCTATTCCACAATTCTATTTGTTTCTGTATATTTCTTCTGCTGTTTCTTTTTCTTAATTTCGGAGGTTATCGTCTTTCCAGGACGGTAAAGAGATCGTAAGTGATGGACCCACTGGTCATAGGGTGATATTCACAGATGAACGAGGCATACATCATCTTGTGATACTGAATGCGTGAGTATCCAGTTCCAAAAATGAGATATATAAGGAATAGAGAGAGAACAAAAACGTTCGGCGTTGACAAATTGTATTGTGAGGGGAAATGTGTTCCATTGCATGCATATCATCGTAGAGGTGACGTTTGAATGAGAGCTCCTTTGTCTGATAACTTGTAGAAGCCCACCATTATATCAGGTCAGCGTTTTAATCCTTCCAAACCAGTTGGGCACAGTTTGCCGATCCCGAAGTGGTGGTGGGTTTTGTTAGCTCTGCACGTGAAAACGAGCCAATGACTACACATGCATTGCACAGGACTTCTAACCACTACAACATGCGCCGAACGCTTTATCCTTTATTCTAAGATATATGATTATACTAATTTCAAGAATAGATATAGAAAACGATTTCAGAGGTCCTGATGACGAGGGTGACTACTCATTAGAAGCCACCAATAGGCTTGGAGTAGCTCGAACTGAAGGTGTATTGAGTATAGTTCGGCCAAGGCAGTTTGATGGCTATGAACCTGATGATAGGTATGAACCGCTTTTTTTTAATTCGCTAACGTCTGAAGAAGTCATTGACATTTCTGAAGCCATCGCATTAGAGTTTAAAGGAAATTTTCATCCATACGTTGTGGTTAAACGGATTCAAATGCTCTTTTATTCCATACTTATAAAATTTAAGTCGTTTTGACTTTATCAAGCTGACATATTTTTGTCGATAAGTTTAGCACACCAAGATCAAGTTAAGTACCATTTCAAATATGTCATATGCATGAAGTTACCAAAATTCATCGGTCCTCTTTATTTTAGTGCTCTTGCCACTTTGTTTTGCTCAGATGTTCTAGTCTTGGAACTCGAAAGAGTTATAGTTAAGTTAATCGATCCATGAAAAAATCTGTATTGGATCTTAATTTAAAAGCATAAATTTGACGGAACTCGGTCAAGTAACTACAAGGAAGTTTTAGAATTCCTGCCGATTTCGAAAACATCCGCCTGTTTCGTTAGTATCCCTGTAGATTGCTTTGAAACTTACTATGTTCTCTTTCGGTAGATTCCATTAAAAACCGTAGAATGATTATTAAATAACAACGATTCTTCAGGGGCGGTATGCCGTTCCCACCAGGTTTCGTGCGCCAGTTGAAGAACAAGCATGTGTTTAATCGGATGCCGACGATCTTTGACTGTCTTGTGGTCGGCTACCCACCTCCAGAGGTAGAATCTTCGTTGAAAATTTCCATTACTCGTATAATTCCTTTAAACGTACGACATCTCCAGCTATCCATTTATGTCTGGTGAGTGGTTGCTTTGGGAAGGGAAAGGTTTATAACGATAAGATATATTTCAGGTTGATTGGTTCCACAACGGAACAAAAATCACTCCTGGAGGTCGAGTTAAGATTCAGGTTAGTATTAGGCGAATCAGTTTAGTTTTGCATATTACGTATGTAGACGGCGTTCTAATGGATTATACATTTCTGTGGAGCATGGGAAGCGTAGTAGCAAGAGCTTTGAAGTATATGTGTGGTCGTTAGTTGGACTCTAAACCGAGCAAATCAGCCAAGACATCCTTCCGGCCGGAAAATATCTAGTCGGATGGCTGATTCCGATCGTTAAACCCCGACAAATATCTTTGACGAACAATTTGGGACTCTTTAACAGGGCTAACACAGGAGTCGTTTCGACCAAAACTCAGTGATAATATCCGTGAGGATGATGCCAAGCCTGAAGTAGCAGTTCGACGTATAGTGAGTTCGAAGACCACTGTGAATGACGGATGCAAGAGAAAGAATGGAGTGAAGGAAGCGCTGGCATCCGTACAATATATGAAACGTGTGCATAAGTGTGGTGATTCTGTAATAATTTTATGACTACCTTGAGACAATCTTAACCCTTTTATTTTACTGCCTACGGGTGATTGCTGATGGCAAAAGATCGATAGAATTAGCTGAGAGACAAGCAAAACGAAGGACTCGGTTGATGTGGTAGTGAAGTGCGCTACTCCCCGATAAGGACAATAGCGCGCGTTCGTTCCCCACCGCATACACCTGCGGTCCGGAGTTTTGCAATTATCTCAGCATTATATACGAGTTATACTTTGAGACAATTAAGAAATTATTCGTTGTATAGGGAGTGCGACAAGACTTCAGGACCCACTCATTACACTTTATGGGTCCTCAGCTTGATCATTCGTATAATGCCTTGAAGTTTAACACAGTTTTTGCTTGAGCAAAATATTGATGAGTTTTAAAGGCGTGTGGTGGAGGTTCACATGCGTTGATCGTCCTCGACACCACCCTTGACGACATTGGCGAATACATGGCTGTCGCCAGAAACTCCTACGGAACTGCCACTTCGTCGGCGATTCTCGACGTCACCGGTCCGTCTACTTATGTCCTAGTGAACTTTTTGAAAACCTATTTAATAACGTGTAACATGAGATTTCTATGGCACGAGATGCATAAAAGCGAAGGTAAACGATTGAAACAACAAAAAAATGAAGAGAAAATGGTTTATAGAGCAGAAGAGAGCTATTTTATGAAGCCATCTGTCCAGGTTTTCAGTGTAGTTCCGCCGTTCTATTATTTTTGAAACTACAGTTGACTTGAATTTAGTACCCTACCTTGACAACATCAAGTTCAATGGTGAAGTGGATGTGACACCATATCTTACCGAAGAGTACGGCTTCAAAAAGCCCAACTATGCTAGTAAGTCAATTGTCAGTCGTTCAAACTCAACATCGAATTGTTGCAGTAAATTCAGGTGTCCTTTGTTATATTTCATGTTTATGACAATAGGAAATTGCTGAGGTGGAATTGTACCAGCTTTTAGACGAATACAATTCCAGTTTATTGCAACAAACCTTCTAGGTTATCACTTCAACGCTCTAAGCACTATTAAAAATATGGTTTTGGAAATCATCCCTATTTGTCGCCTTCTTTGTCGATTGTTAAAAAGAAGTAGATATGTCGATATTTCGATATTTGAGATATGTCGACTACTTGGCCTAAGGACAATTTGAGTAATAGTGAAAGTAGATATGTGGAGAAAAATTACAATCAATTAACGTTTCGAAGTCGAAGAGTTATTTTGACGAATCTAGTTCATAGTTGTTTTGAGTCCTTCATGTCCATATTTCATTTTTTCGCCATACGTGAAGGTAAACCTTCCAGATCTACCGACACCACCAGATCGTGGCCCATTCATTAAAGAGGTCACCGGCCACTATTTGACTTTGTCATGGATTCCAACTAAGCGAGCAGCACCACGATATCCACAAGTTTCATATGTTGTTGAGATTCGTGAACTACCCGAAAAGGATTGGACAGTGGTTAGACATTACTTATCATTAAATATTTCGTTAGTTTTTTTTCTTAGCTTTTTTTCTCAGAGATATTTGTCATTTTTTAAAAAAAAAGAAGCTTTATAACTATTATATACTTTTTGTTTTCCAAAGAATGTGTAGTCAACGATGTTGTTATTCAACTATAACCACCACAGCGAAGCTGACTGATTCATCTCATTATTTCTTTATTTTTAGCTGTCTATTGAAGCTAAATGTTGATAAAGCGAACTAATAACTCCATATCATCCAGAGGATTGATGCCTGTCTTTCACAACTTTTACTATTTCTAGCTTGACTACAACATTCCTGAACCAGTGTGTAAGGTGCGGAACCTCGAACTAGGCAAGTCGTATCAGTTCCGCGTCAGGGCTGAGAACATCTATGGAATTTCGGACCCATCGCCTGCATCTCCTCCATCGAGGTTAGCACAACGTTTAGTTATGGTTGAGCTGGTTTCCTCTCATATTGGTGAAGACATTTACCTAGCATTACAGCGAACGTTTTTGAGTTTCTTCTTCGTTCCTGAACTACTTGACGAAACGGTAAAAAGGGCTTTTAAGAGAAAATTAGACATCTGTAGCTTATTAAAGCTGTCTCCACCGAAATGTTGCCTTAACGCGTTAAAATTGGTGTAGTGTTAGTAATTTAAACTTTTAACAGCAAAATGAGATAACATGTGATTGTTTTTTTTTCTAACAAAGGGAACCCAGTACTCATTGGGAGGATTTGTTAGGTGAATTACCGATGGTATTTGGCCACATTAAAGTAGGTTTCTCAGAAAGAGTCAAAAGGAATATTAGTTTTTCAAAGGATAAATATAGCACAGCTTCAATCTTTTGGTGTGTAAATTGAAAAGAGAAACTCCAGGGGCAACACTGCGAATACCAATTAGTACTAAGTTATATGAATTTCCAAAGTTAAGGCTAATGGCACCACCGCAACCTGTTCTGGACAAGAAGACAAAGAAGGTGATCCCGTTGCTAGATCCGTACGCCGAAAAGGCATTGAATCAGGCTCATGCTGAGCAATACGGTATGTCCATTTGTATTCTAAAGCCGCCATTCCATTCGTTGCTTAACAAGGAGTACTATAGGCCCAGAACGAATTTTGAAATTCCACCTAGAAATGTCCACAAATCGAGGAACTGCTACGTTTTCTAATGAGCAACATTTGGAAGCAGTTTAATAGTTGTTAACAGAAAGCCTGCAATGTAATGTGTTCAGTATATGATATTCTGATGAGGAACCATCTGTTCTGCTCGATGCAAAAACTCTGATATAATTGGATGATAACGTGTTCCAATAAATGACGGTATTTGGAACTTCATGGGCGCGTGTGGCTGGAAAGTTAGAAGCGCCAATGATTGGAAGCGCCACTGCGACACACGCTTGGAATCGATCCCGCGCCCATGGCTCACCAAGTCTTCCATCACTTCGGGATCGGCAAATTGGTACCAGACTTGTCTGGGATGATAGCACAAATGGCTCGATACATCGGTGGGCCACCGCGAGTCATTGTAAAGGCCAGACCAGATATGCATTCAGTCACCGCCAACGATAATTAAGGAAGTCGAATGCATGATGCACCCCTCAGGGATTGATCAGCACCGAAAGCTTTTGTCTTTTATTTGGAACCTCAGCGTTCCGAATGTTAGCGCGCATTAGATTAGCATAAATCCAAAATATTGCCGTAAAACTAGTAGTAAACTTGCCTAAGGAGGAGAAGATTTGTGTATAAATTGTCTGGAGAGGATAATTTTGTTTTCCTGACAGTTCTTATGAAACACGGTTCATATGTTATTCTCGTGTTTATCAAATGTCCCCCTTACAGCTTGTGCTCCATGGTTTGTTCCTGGAGTGGTTGAGAAGCAATACTGTGCTGAGAACGACACTTTGACGATAACATTGAACGTTGCCGGTTATCCAGATCCTGAGATCAAGTGGAAGTTCCGAGGTGGGTGTACAACTTCGAGTTAACTCTCTCGTACAGATTTCGTTAATACGTGACCTAAAACATAGTCGAATTTGGCCTTCTTGTATTCTCCTCTGTTCTTTCATTATTTTCTTCATTTTAGCTTATACTACATTTTACAATGAACAAATAATTACATTGTCAGGCAGTGTAGAACAGTTCTGAGATTTTGTAAGATTTGTTTGGAGCCTCCGTTGTTTCTGAACTTGACGCAGCATATCGGAGAAACGGAAATGAAAAACTTTGTTTTTACTATTCGTTTCGAGGAATACCCATATTTGTAAATCCGAGTCCTACAAACGGAAATGGATACAAGTAGTTTGCCGAGCTATACCCACATTAGAAGGGGAGCTTATTTTTTGTTGTTCACTAATCGACTACTGTGTACTTACCACTTACTGGACTGAAGGCTTTTGTGGTACTTACGTTTACGGTACAATCTGCATTCATGCGCATACGATCAGAGTCGCTTGATAAAGTCCCATTGGCTTTAACGCTATACCACCTTGCACCTGGTATTGTGGGTCGTAATGTCATGTGACCAAAAACAACCTCTTTTTCAAAAGTTTCCGGATCAGTATAAGTAAACAAATAATACAACTTGATTCGCTCTTATTAGCGTGTTTTTTTAAGTGAAGTATCTAATCTGTATTGAAGAAGTAGCGCCTCATTTTCAAATGTTTTCGTAGGTCGTTCTCTGATTTAGGATGGTTGAAGGTTTTTGTTTTTGTTGCGTTTTTAGTTTACTTTTTGAACCCAGTTTGAGAACAATCAATATATTCAAGCGAACAATTTGATACACTAATAAAGGATTCCGTGATCGGACCATCTTATTTCCAGGATGGGATATCGACACTTCCAGTCCGACTTCAAGGTGTAAAGTCTACACCGTTGGTGGAACAGAAACCACACTTTTGATTAATTCGTTCAATAAGGTGAATGAGTTCAGGACGTTGTCTACTTTATTTTTCCTTATTCATTTTTCCTTATTGGTACTCATCGTATTGATGTTTTCTTCGCATTTTAGTTGTTTAACATTTTATAAGTCCCTATTTTGGATACCAGTAGTATTATTGAAACTGTGGGATTGAATGTAACAACTTGTATTGCGATATTTTCACCATGAATTTACGAAAACTTTTTGAATGTGAGAAGAGAACTTGATGAATTAGTTGCCTTGAAGATATCAGCCCTCAAAGATTACCTATTGAGTTGGGCCCAAGGGATAACTTTCAAGCAGAAGTGCATAAATCTGAGTAATATCTTTTATCACTCTTTATGGAGGAAGGAGGCCAATGTTTACTGAATATGCAAAAAAAATTGTCGTCTTTCAGGATAATGTGGGTCAATATCAGTGCTTTGCCACTAATCCATATGGTGAGGCTCAACAGAATATCATGGTCGATCTTGCAAGTGAGTCTGAGTCTCATCATCATATAAGCTCTGAGTCTCATTATTAACGGTTTCAAAAGAAAAAAAAACTATTTTAGAAATTACTGTAGTTCGGACTCTACAATAACCAAAAAGCCTTCGCAGGTTGCCAAAGCTTTGTTGTTGGATGAAGACCATTTCAATAATAGAACTTTGAGTCACAGAATGTTACACGGTCCTCATTAGTTCCATCCCATATGGGTCATGTGATAAATATGTGAAAATCAAAGAACTATTTTAAGTAATTTTAGCGCAAATTCGCTGTTAGATTTTCCTGAAGACTCTCTGACGACCTGATTAGCTTTTTACTTAACATTATATTAGAGAATTCTTTGAAAATAAGACTTCGTATTACTACTTTTAACTACAATTACAGTTCGTCCAACTTTTATCCAACCACTCAACAATCGAACTTTTTCCGACAAACAACCGATGAGGCTTGACGTACGCATCGAAGGCGAGCCATTCCCGGAACTCAAATGGTTGAAGGTAATGTTTATAGTTCTGTCGTAAACATCAGGGAGTTTGAAGTGTGGTGGTTAGCGGTGCCATTCAATACACACCTTTTCGCTGCTTCTACCATGCGCATCGGATAAATCAGGTCATATATCCTTTTGAAGTTGACAAATTGGTACCAGATTTCTCGGGGACGATTGGAACACTGACTTGATGCATCTATGAGCTCCAACTCAAGTGATTTATTTGGGCCAAGTATGCATCCAGTACCTTTTGCAATGCTTGAGAAAGTGGAATGCGTAGTACCTCCGTAAGGGGTTGATCAACCCATAATACTTTATCTGTTTTAGTTTGTCCAGTTCCAGTGCTTGCTTCGAAAATTAAGACATTTATTTGACCTTTCCTGGTTTCAATTTTGGAAATCAAAGATATTGAATGGTCTACTATCTTCATGTTATGCTCTTCATTATGTTTATTCCACTTTAGAACGTACTAAATAAAAAAGCAATTGTAAAAGGTTTCCTAAATTCTACAGGCAGGTAACATATGTTTCCTCTAGGAATGGCGACCGATAGTTGAGTCGTCGCGGGTGAAATTTGCACAAGATGGTCCTTACCTCTGCTCGTTGATCATCAACGAACCGATGTGGCGAGACAGTGGTGTCTACACGTGCATCGCCGTAAACGCCGCCGGCCAGGCGACCACCTCCTGTTCGATTACAGTAGAAGGTAATGTTGATTGTGCTATCGCATACTCAAATTCATTTCCTTATCGTTTTGTAGCGCGAGAGCGAAATTATTCAACATTTACTGAATAAGTATTAGAACGCACAAATAAAAAGGAATGCGCAGGCTAGTCTAGAAAAGTGCTTCTACTTAATACGATGAAAATTGCTTGTTTTTAACATTGGTCCGTATTGTTGGTTCATTTGATCACTTCTTATGAAGCACATTCTTAACTATCAATCAAACTTTGAGTTTTTAAAACTTCGACTATCGACTTGCGACTTTTTCTCTAAACTTCATTCTAACCGTTATCATATTGGATGATGGTGGTCGGCTAATCTTAGGAATTGGTGCGGCTAAAGAGATCACACTTTTTCATTGGAGGCCTAGTCGCTAGGCGGTTAACTTCCCCGCTAACCGCAGTGATGTGCTAATGCACGTGGTGGGCGTAGTGGTTACCTGCGCACTAGTGTGATCTTGAGGTTGTAGGTAAGACATGCTTAACTATCATCCACAATGTCCGTGAGGAGAGGCGAGGCGACGATAGTCTTTTGAATGCACATCCAAATCAAGACCTTTCCATCTGGATGGATGTCGATTGCAGGATAATGATACCATTGGAAGAAATGCTGAGGATGCACGAATGTCTTTTTGTGGCCAACAAATTTAAGGTTTACTCATTAAAAATGAGGCTCCATTGTAATCTGAATCCATAATGCATATGAAATAATTTATGATTTCAGTATTGTGTTGAAGTTGAATGAATGTGCACTAATAAATTATAAGTAGAAACAACTATGAATGGGTGTGACGCAGTGGCTGGAGGTAACGTGAATTACGTATAGGATCGGTCTTTGCTTCGATCCCACGCTTCAATCCCATCAAACCTTCCATCCGTCCGAGTTCCGCACGCATCGGTAGACCACCTATGGTTGTTTAACTCAGATAGGCAGTCAACAACATACACTATATTACGAATGCAGTTGAATACATGGCTCATCGCTTAGGAATTTATTAGTGTCGAAAGCTTTTTCTTGCTTTTTAAAGCCAGTTATATTGATGTCGATTAATTGCTTGATTTCAGCCGATGGTGATTTTAACGATGTCGAACTACCAAAAAAGCGGGCAATGGTGGAGGCGCGGAAAATCCACGAAATCTACGAAATTGCTGAAGATGATGAAACGTGATTATTTCGTGTCTAGAACGCCGTCCATTCGTAGAAAATATACAAATATAGACAGATTTCTATCTACGTATGCATGTGTATATATGTGTATGATGTGCTGCTTCATAATCGTCTCTCATCTATTCTGTTGCTACTCGTGCTGCTCAACTGGCGTTCGATTTGTAATGCGATAGATGTTCACAACATCTTTGGTATCATGCATATATTTATGCCAATTTCTGTCCCCTTTCCTCACCGATTATCGATTAATGCTTAAGATTCAATCAATGCACAGCGTATCCCATCTTCTTCCATGTACATTCTTCAACTGTATCACTCTTTCATTCATGGAATTCTCTATATGACTACACATACAGTACTCTTTACTATTGCTGGAGACGTCGCGCGTGGGTGGTCAAGTGTGGAGGAGAATCCGTTCACTTCCATTACTGTGATCCTCACATTCTTTCGAACATCGCTTATGTCGAATTCTATTGGTCAACACTGTCATTTTGAATTTGATGTGATTTTATTGTAAATCTTATGCTGTCACACTGCCCTAGTCTTTGTATGTAAACCCGTGGATATGAGAGCAATTTTCCGAACAGTGATGGGCTGTGTGGCAGTGATTTTTATCTTCATTCTTGTCGTGTGCCTGGATGAGATTGCTTGCGCCCGGCCGCGCAGCTTCTCTTTGGTGGTTCATCGATAAATTGAGACTAATCAACAATTGTCTGTGTTGGTCCTCGTCATGTAACACAATTATCGTGGTAAGACCTACCACGATGAACATTGTCCATGTGTGCGTGTACGGTGGTTTTCGATCGAGCCGAAGAGGAACTTCCGAGTCTGAATACCGGTTCTTCAAAAGACTTCGTCTCGAAGGTACGGCAGAACGGATGGTGTGCATTTTTACTTGTCACTACACCGGTCACCAATCATCATCATCATCAATCATCACATCAGAGAACAGATATCGACTTTTTGTCGATCGAATAGCAGTGGCGATTTTATTCTATCGTGTGTGTTAGAATGGGTGCAGATCTAATTTTTCTTTTTCTGCAGTACCAATGCAATGGATAACCAAATCACGATGATCGATAGAATAGAGTCGTCCTGCCGCACAAATCGTAGATGATGAGAATTTGCGACCGATGTACGATTGACACAGTAAAGATAGGAAGCACAAACCGTTAGCCGCACCGCACGAATACCGCCTAGTGTTGTTCTGACCACAGCTGACCAATAACGTGACACTTCAAGAGTACAAGTGCGTGCGTGCGTGCGTTTGGCGTGCCCCATTTTCGAAATGGAGCGCGTCAGCCGCCCACGAGTGTCGACGTTAGAGGCAGTTTGCTGACTGAGCGGTATTTACAGGCGTGCGGCTAGCGGAGCACCGTTTCGAGTGAAAGAACGAAGAACCGGTAACGAGTTCCTGGCACAATTGAAACCCATCGATGACGCACTACAGAGGAATGTCGACGTATACAACAGTCTCGATCATCCGAATGTCGTACACTTCCATGAGGTTATCAAAGATGGAAATCACGCTTTAGTGGTGTACGAGAAGTGAGTGTGATTAGATAATTGTGAAATTTTATTACAAGGGTGTCAAAAATCCTCGATTCTCCGGATTTCGCGTAGAAGGTGGTGGGAGAGGAAACAAGTTGAGTTCTCGAATCGGTCGAAGGCAGACTAATAACTTTTGATAATTACTGAAAATGAAGAAGGTGGAAGATTGCGGTCAAATACATTACGTATTCTCATTGTAAAAGTGAATAATGGTGTTAAATGTTGAAAAGGAAAACCAAATTTATAATACTTAATTATTCAACTTCACCATAAAATAAAGGATAAAGCTTTCGGCGTTGATCAATTCTTGAGGGATGCACCATGCATCCGATTTCATTAAGCATCGTTTGGAGGTGATTTAATTCATATCTGGCCTTTACAATGACTCGCGGTGGTCTACCTATGTATCAAGTCAGTGCTGCTATCCTCCCAGACAAGTCTGGTACCAATTTACCAACCCTGAATGAATGGATGGCTTGGTGGGCCATGGGCGCTGGGATCGATTCCACGTGTGTGTTGCAAGGCGCCTCCGACCACTGCGCCACACCCACTCTTAACTTAACTAACTTCACCATAGCAGCTGAAATCCTCTAGAAAATTTTATCGGATTCTTCCTTATTGGAGCGTTATAGGAAACAGCCATGATAGTGTAATATCCCAAGAAAAATTCTTGTAGCATTAAACTTGTGAGATAACATCAGTGAAAGTGTATGCCTTTCTTTACAAGAGGATTTATGCAAAAAATGTAATAGATAGGTAAGTGCTGACTATTGTTATAGGATATTCTTTTAGAAGGAATCCAGGAATTTAAGTTATAGTTCTTATTTCTTACATAGGCGATGCACTGAAAGTTTCGATCCATCACACCTATGCTATTTAATGCAACGCTTGAGATGATTTCTTGGGAAATTTTCTGTCTAACTCTACATTCCAATTCTTTCGAAAAGTTACTGTATGTTCTTAAACATAAAATAGCTTATTGAGTAATACCTTTTTACTTGTTTGAGTAAGAAGCTTAGAGGTTTATGGTTATAATTGAGCTGCCAATGCGAATCAATGCCAGGACACACGTGGCCGTTGGTTTGACCCCTCTTCTTGGGTTAACGAAGTCTTCCATACCTTTGGAGTTGGGAAATTCGCTTGTTTGAAAGGACAAAAAAAACCATGAAGTTCATTATTCATTAGCAGGCCCAGAACAAGTCACTGTATAAAGCAAGTATGCATTTAGCAGCCTATACAATTCCACGAATGGGATCGAATGCATGGATAATTCTGAAGAAATTAATCAATGCCTTATGCTTTTGTCATTCTCATCCATAGGCACTTTACAAAAAGTCGAACCATTGTGGGCCAAATTTGCTTTTGTGGAAAGGATAACGTCATTTCTTCGTACTTTAATTGTGTGTAATCGAAGGAAAGATTTCATGTCTCAAAATCTCTTTTCACTATGCGATTTGAAATGTTGTAACTGGCTTCTGAGTGGCTTTGCCGCCCACTTCAGTTGAGTGCCTACGCAGAAACAGCTGCGTCTGGCGAACAATGGTAGTCTAGAAGAAAAGCAGTTGCTTAGAAAATATTAGGACTGGAGATCTATTTCAAAATCGTTTACATCAAACATTTCCGCTATATATGTAGGAGATTGGTTTGCTTTTAGGTAGAACGTTTGTTTGTCTTCAGATACCTGAGGAATTGAGTTTTGCGGATTAAAATTCGAAGGAGTTTATAATACGACCATTTAAAAGTTCACAAAGTAACCTCGAGTGTGCTCCATTTTGTACCAAAAGAACTTTTCAGATTAAAGTAAATGCCTTTGTTTAAGGAAGTTTGAATAAGTTATACGTGGCTTGAATATTCCTACAAAATCTGTTGTAAACTGAAGTCGGAAATGAACTAGAACAACGACAGCGTTTGTCTGCAATAGTCAGTGCTCTAGGAGTACAAAGCTTTTCATTAATCATTACCATCTCATTAGGTAATGAAACAGAATAATGCAATACAATATTGCCTAAGTTGTTCATAAAAGTGTAAACTACTTCAATTCAATGAAAGAAATTATATGATCTAGATAGGGACTCAAACGGTCTCTTAAAATTAGCACTCACCAATTGGGTCTTCGTAGCTCAGATTATCGGAGATGATCCCGTCCTCATTGGCCAGCAGGGTTCATTTCGAGGAATAAACATCGATAGGCGGAGAGAAGACGACAGATGGACGAGAAAAACATTAGAGTGGATTCCGACAATCAAAATCACCTCGAGAGAAACTGCGAGAAGCACTGCAACGATATAAAATAATTCACCGGCTGTTCTATATTCACAGCTGGAATTAACTTCCAGACCTTTAAGGAGTCTCCGAACCTATGCACGAATGCGAGCTTTTCCAGGAGTGGAAATTGAATTCATACCTTAGGAATATGGCACAAACCTGAGCGACGTTGTAAGGCAATGAAATGAGTGGAAGACAGATCGTCTAAAGATGTAATTAAATATCAAAGGTGCCAAGATTCGGTCTGTATCTATCAGATATTCAAGCTTCATCGCCTAACTTCCGCATATAATGAACGTTGGAGCGTTAAAGGGCAAACTTTCCGACTTAGGTCTATTCTTTAGGAATGTTCCATGCATTCCAATCCACTAGATATCGTAGAAGATGGGTCGTAAAGATCGTTGCCAAATGCACAATGCAATGAGCGATTTCACGTAGGTGAGTCGGTTACAAGGAGCAGGAATTGTTTTGAAGGCGTATGCGCAAACATTGCCTAGTACCGGTAGCTGGCATCATTTTTTTGAAGCACCACCCTTTTCTTTATAGAAAAACATATCTGTTTATTTCATTTCCACGATCTATAGATCATATTGCATGGACCAAACTAAGCCTTATATAAAAACTGGTCACTTTTAACCCTATGATAGAAATTTTACAACCAACAATCATTTTATACCGGTAGCATTGTTCTGAAAGTTGCAGCACCCATGGTAGACTGTAGTATCTCTATTTAGGCAAATTTTAATGTCTCTAAGGTGTGAGAAATAATACGTGTTACTATTCTTGTCAACGCGTCTAAAATGAGAAGATTCTTTTGAGCAGCGAACTATTACTTTGAGATTTCTATAAAGTATTCGAAATAAAAACGATCCGCATGCTGTAGCGGTTAGGGTGCCCTTCAGGTGGATGTTGGTTCGATCGCGTGCATTGAACTAACTAAACCCCCCAACTTTTCGAAGTTGGAGAACTAGCACCAGACTTGTCTAAAGTGGTGGAAGAAGTAGTAAACCTATTAACGGTACGTCGAAAGCAAGTAGTTATATAAGCCAGGTATGCACATAATCACTTATACCATCGAATGCTTAGCCTATCAACCCGGATCAACGACTTTATATCATATTCCTTTATTGAAAAGAAGAATGAACTCGTCTTACATGCATCAAAATCTCAACTTCCGTTCGATGAGGTGATACCACACTTTTTAGGAACTCTGTTTATAGTTACTTTATGTCTTCTCATACCTATCTGTTTATTTTTATAGCTATGTATACGTACGTATTAATTTTCGAGCAGCGATATAAGAATGTCACTGTTGAACATGTCGTAGTAAGGACTACGATATTAATGAAAGGAGATCTGGTAACTCCTCAATATTTCACCGCTTCTTGGCTATTCGGTGCTTGTCCCACCTTGAAAATGAAATTAAAATTTTTGGTAGGAAGCTCAGAGCAAATCACCTCTATCACCTGTATCACCTGTATCACCTGTAGTCCCGTTGATCGTCGAGTGATTCGAGCGGGCGCCAGTAAATCTTCCAATTTTATGTCTCATGCAAGAGTAGCCCAGTGGGTTCTGCTCGCTCTAGGGTCTCGTCGAGCATCATATCTTTCTTCAGGGCTCTTTGTGAGGAACTCTGACCATCGGGTCAGTGGTCTTCCTGCAGTACGTTTGACATCCCGAGGAATCCAGTCACTAACGGCTCTTGCCCATCGGTTGTCATTCATACGCATTACATGTCCGGCCCACCTTATCTTCGACTGTTTGGCGTACAGAACGGCATCTTTGGTTTTTGATCGTTGACGCAGATCGGAGTTTCGGATCCCATCCCTAACTTGTATGGAACGGGATACTCCTAACAACGCCCTTGCGACTGCGCGTTCGATAACACTGAGCGATCTATC
The DNA here is from genome assembly GCA_900624975.1 of Angiostrongylus costaricensis. NCBI lineage: Eukaryota > Metazoa > Nematoda > Chromadorea > Rhabditida > Metastrongylidae > Angiostrongylus > Angiostrongylus costaricensis. The sequence continues at coordinate 54,344 of UYYA01000098.1, forward strand.
ATCCTGCTTACGCAACGACCAGGTTTCTGACGCATACATTAGGCCAGAAATTACAGTTTAGTCGAAAAGATGGGTACGGAGTCGGGTGTTCTTTGTTCTCTTCACCACATCGTCGATCCAGCAAAGCGAAGATGGTGTAACTGTCGACCATCGATTTTCACTCCCATATTATCCTATTCCAATGTTCGCATGACGTTCTGGAGGGTGGCGGTGAATAATTTTGACGAGATGATATCGCCTTGCCTAACTCCTCTTTTGTCGTCAATGTTAATATCGTTGTAGAACAGTGATATCTTGGTTGTGAAATTTTTGTACAGCACACGAGGAATCTTCATGTACTGAGTAGAGACTCGTTGACTATCAAGGGCTTCCAAGACTGCTTCTATCTCAACTGAATCAAAAGCCTTCTGTAGATCGATGAAGGTGAGACAGAGCAGTCTTTTGTACTCTCGCGATACTACAGTGAGCCGTGTTACCTTATGGTTGTGGTTCATCGTACTAAATCCTTTTCGAAACCCTGCTTGCTCACATGGCTCTCCTTCATCTAGTGTTCTGTCAATCCCTTTTAGGATGACTCGAGTGAAAAATTTGTAGACGACAGACAGTAAACAGATTGGGCGATAGTTGCCGAAATCACGCAGTCACCCTTCTTGAACAATAATTGTCTTCCACTGAGTAGGGATCTTGCATTCAAACAGGTAACGTGTGAAGAGCCGAGCCAGTGTGTTTACGAGAACTGGCGGAAGGTTCTTCAGGTGTTCTGGTCTTATCCTCTCCGAACCTGGTGCTGTTTGATTTTTCATCAACGAAATGGCATATCGGATTTCGGAAGGGAGAACCGGTGGTACAACATATCGATCCTCCTTTATTTCGTATGACAGATGGTGGACGTGGCTATCGAAGAGATCCGAGTGGTATTCTGAATGAATTTCTCTATTGCCTTTCTGGACACTGTAATTGTTCCTTTTGCGCGCTAGAGTGCATTCATTTTGGTCTTGTAATTGACGAGGCTTCGGTGGGCCTTGCGAATGCTTTTCCAAGCCTCTGCAGCTTCGACCATTACTCCTTCCCTTCTCTCTTTAAGATCTTTTATCGCCTGTCTGCATGGTTTTGCAAGTTTGGACGTTAATTTGCGGTTGTCTGCAGCTCGTGCGGTTCCGCGCTGGCGTGTTAGCTCGAGTGTTTCTGGAGACAAGCGTCTCTTGGTGACTTTCGAACTATCAGCTTACATAGCGCTAACGTGAAAATGTTGAATGAGCCGATCGCATTCCTCGTCGATGTTATCGACAACGGTAACTTCCCGTCAGCCGTCTAATGAGTTGAATAAGTTCCAGTTTGTTGTGGTTCTGAGACCCCGGTTTTGGAATTTAGAGGCTTTTTCTCCCTTCTGCGAGAAATAGAATCTTGCACGAAAGAGACGATGGTCTGATCCCGTGTAGAATTTTGGGACAACGGCGTCATCAGTTACGCTTTACTACGATGTGGTCTATTTCGTTATAGTACTCTCCATTGGGAGGCTCCCACGTCCAGTGTTGAGGGGGAGCTTCTGGAATTGCGAGTTACCATGGATGGTTTTGGTTGCCATGGTAAACTCAGATAATCACTCATCCTGTTCGTTCCATTTTAGTCCATGGGTTCCAATGTGACTTCAGACGTTCTTCTTGGTCCAATCTTGGCGTTGAAATCTCCAATGACCTTGAAGAATGTGTGGTCTTCTCTGTAGAACTTCTCGAACACCATATAGAACGCTTCGACTTCTTTTTCGTCGTAGTTTGATGTCGGCGCGTAAACACCGAAGATTGTCAAAGGATCCACTTTTTTTAATCGTAAACGTCCGATTCGGGTTGTAAGCTGTTCGAATGAATCGATGTTCATAGACAAACTCGTGTTGACGAGAATGCCTACACCGCCGACTCCCTTACTGTCGCATGTTCCGAGGAACACTTCTTCTTCGGTGTCATAGACGGCGTTGAAAGGCTGGCGTCTTCTCGTCTCGACCAGGCCGATGACGTCGTACTTTATCCTTCTTGCTTGCATGAGCAAGTCTTCTATCGAGGACTCGGATGCAAGAGCGTTCATTGTATGTACAGATCGTCACCATAGTTCTTTGAAATCCAGGCAGCTTCCATTGGTCCTGAGTTTTTAGCAGCCTCTCCCTCGTCCTACCCAACGCTGGGGGCTCTTTCGAGGTCAGAGGAATGAGGCCCGTTTTTTTTTTACTGTGTTTAGCATTTTTGATACCCACGTATACCTTACTGGGCTGTCAACATGGGGGCTAGGTATACTCACGGGCTGCTTGCCTGGCTCTCCCAGAGTGAACATGAAGCTTATTTGTTGGAGGCAACTCCTAACCGCCCTCATATACTTCCCTGTGACTTGATTGCAGGCTTTTGGCCGAAATGACTCGTAGAATACACTCCGCATAAGCGCGAACGCACCCACACACGCAAGCATGGATACGCCTAGCAAGTACAGAAATTGTGCGCCAAATCGGCGCTACAGAAACAGGAAGTCCATCTTTTGGGTCCACTTGCATCTCAGGGAAGCAAAGATTGCTTTTGGTCCACGATTAACCCCCTATTCGCCGCCTGGGAATGAGCCACGTGGGCTCGCGACTAACGGGCTCGAGATCCCTCATATGAAGGAGATCCGTGACAGAGTAAATCAGTTACAGGATTCACTGCGATCATGCCAACGCCGTAGTTACTAGCTGGCAAATGATGCCGATTTGAGAAAGTTTTAGTGAACCTTTTGAGACCATAGGGAAGGAAACCATAACCAACCAATCACTAATTTAAATCGGCCATAAAATTTGGACAAACAAACAAATTAATAGTTAAATGGACTGTTTTTTATGTATGATGTATGAGGTTTGTATGTATGAAGAAAAGTAAAAGTATTAAAGTAATCGAAATAACTCAAACGACCGACTTTCTATAAACCTCGGCATAGATAGTTGATATATTTATTTATATGATCTTATGAACTGTTCTTCTTTAACTGATTCGGGGTTGGTACAGGTCTTCGTTGTTGTTGTCGCTGTTGTTGAAGTTGTTGGTCGATGGCTGACGTTTCGGCGACTTCGTCTTCCTTAGAGCTTAGACGTATTTTATATTAGAATACTTTAATTATACGGCGGAAAGAAAGGCTAAGGCTTAGAATCGACCAACAACACCAACAACAACGACAACGACAGCGAAGACCTATACCAACCTCTCATCAGCTAAAGAAGATCAGTTTGTAAGGTCATATAAATAAATATATTCGAAATATATTAGAAAAATAGAACTAGCTGAGAGACAAGCAAAACAAAGGAGCCGGATGGTGTGGTGGTGAAGTGCGCTGCCCCCGGTAAGGACAACAGCGCGTGTTCGTTCTCCACCGCATACACCTGCGGTCCGGAGTTTTGCAAACATCTCAGCATTACATACGAGTTATATTTCGCAACATACCCTGCCGTTAAAAAGAAAAAGGCAATAAATAAAAGGGTTAAGATCGTGATTATAACTAAACCTCAGCTTAACTGGGTTCTATGCCGATTTGGGCTCCCCAGATCAATCCCGTCGACGGGTGATTGCTGTTGGCAAAAAGATCGGTAGAACTAGCTGAGAGACAGGCAAAACAAAGGACCCGGATGGTGTGGTGGTGAAGTGCGCTGCTCCCCGGTAAGGACAACAGCGTGTGTTCGTTCTCCACTGCATACACCTGCGGTCCGGAGTTTTGCAAATATCTCACCATTACATACGAGTTATATCCGAAATAGTTACAAAAGTGCTTTAGTGGTCCATAGTAGAGGTAAAGGACTGACGGAAGTGGTCGTCAGAAAGCAAGGTCACCATAACTCAGATGTTCATTGCAAACAAAAGCAATAAGGGAGACACAACGAGTTGCAGTACTGAATTTGAGCGCCCGCACAGGGTTTAATTAATTGATGGATGTGTACCAAACGGATGGTTCAATTTAATCGAATCCACATGGGCTGTCGTCGATACGGGCTACGACGTGGGTTTCCAACATTATTTCATCGTGCTCTACGGAAGCCCCCACTCACATCACTAATGTCGGCATTGTGTTTTACTTACAATCAAAATAATATCCAACTGAGGTGGGACTTTTCTTAACTGTGATGACTTTTTGTTTTCATATTTCAGCAAACCGAACAATTTCTCTATAAACAACGCCATATTTTTTGGTAAAGATAGATTTCCTCATATTTGCTCTATATTCTTGTTTTTTATCATTTTTCTCGTCTGAAAAACTCTAGGTATCATGCAGTGAGCTTCAAAACCTGCCCTCTTTTCTGAGGTCTCTTTAAGCTCTTTTGGTATCTGAGAAGGCTTATCAAATAGTGTATTGTTGCCATCCAGATAGACGCTTTGGATTCCAGAAAAGAAAAGGGAGGAGCTCGGCAAATAACTAAGTGAGGATAAATGGCAATTTTTTCGATAAGAACGATCACATCTGGAAAGGAATATTGATTTACTGACTAATCCCCAAGTACCGTACTATGCAGTAATCAATGATGATGACTCTGTCATCGGACTTTTGTTAGCAATTCCTTCGGGCAAAATTTGAAGCACAAAGTAGTTTGATCTAGTTATGTGGAGACTTCATCGGTGTGCTAGTCTTCCGAAATGAAGACCAGCTCGTACATACGAAATTGTGAAGTCTTTCGTCAATTAAATATTTTTTTTTGGTACATCTTGTAACAGTTCCCAGGATCGACTTTCTATTAACCTCGGCATTGGAATAAGAATGCGTCGTTTTCTTGTTCAGTGATCGCGAGATTTTTAAACAGCACACATTTAATTCCATAGAGAAACACAATACAATACAAGAGCGGCTGACGCATCGACAGTATCGCCTTCTTCAGCTGTCGATACGTCAGCTGCTGTTGTATCGTATTGTGTCTCTTTCGTCAATCTTTCGATCCAGCTCGTGTTTTGCAGGACGTCCTACCACTCTTAAATATACACTACCACCGATGATCTCGTGAAGGTGACAAAAGCCGTGGACTTGTCCACGATTTAAGCGCGGGATTTGCTGATTTTTTCGACAGTAAACGATAATTTTTCAACAGTTAGAGCAATTGTGGAGACTGAGTACTTCATAGAATTAAAGAAGGGATTTGGCTTTGTCCATCTAGCCGTAGAATATTGCTAAATACTACGCTAAATTGTACTTTAATTCACTCATAAAACACACTGCTGTTACACTTTGGGAGTTTTGCTGCTTGCGTTGAACGTATTTCGGTACTTCTAGTTACCACCTATTCTCAGCGGTGCTCATGGCTCATCGTAACAATTCGAAGTGAGAAACATTGAGATACTGGTCAAAAATTAAACTTTGTTTGCTTTGCATAAGGGACGATGTTAGTCTTTTTTTCTGTTTTTTTTAATGGCTTTCGGTAATCATGGGGGAATTACGAAATTTATACGTTGACATAAGGGCTCGTGTGGTGCAGTAGTCGGAGGCGCCCTGCAACACATACGTGGAATCGTTCCCTGCGCCCTTGGCCCACCGAGTCTTCGATCCCTCGTGGGTCGTCATATTGGTATCAGACTTATCTAGGAGTATAGCAGACTCGATACATCGGTAGGCATCCGCGATTCATTGTAAAAGACCAGACTTGCGTTCAATCACCTCCAAACGATGCTTAATGAAGTGGTGGAAGGCGTGGCGCATCCCTTACGGATTTATCAACGCCTAGAGTTTTATCCTTTTATCCTTTATTATATCTTGACAAACTCGTACAAGAGGCTTAACTCTATCACTTTGAAGAATGTAATTACTTCGTGAAATTTTAATTTCCATAAGTCTATTTAAACTTGAAACTTCCATTCAAAAAATCCAGTTTTTCTCACACCAGACTAAGAAATTTGCAATTGGTGCCAAAAATTTCTGCACTCCAAAGATTTTTATTCCAATTTATAAAAAAGGATGAAACATTCGGCGTTGATCAATCGCTGAGGGATGAGCCAAACATTCAACTTCATTGAGCATCGTTTGGAGGTGATTTAATTCATATCTGGCCTTTACAATGACTCGCGGTGCTCTACTTATGTATCAAGTCAGTGCTGCTATCCTCCCAGACAAGTCTGGTACCAATTTGCCGACCTCGGAGGGATGGAAGGCTTGGTGGACCTGGGACGCGGGATTGATCCCATATGTGTTGTAGGGTGCCTCCGTTCACTGCACCACAGGCACCCATTTCAATTTATAATGTTAATTATGAACTGAAATATGCTTCTTGAAGGAGGTAACTGCTTTCGAATATTTACAAATTGGGAATAGAGATTGATCAAAAGATGTAGAAATTGGCATTGTCATTTAATTGGTGGATTTTTCTATAGTTTTTATCAGAGAGATCAAAGTCACTGTCCTATCGATCTTGTTGAATATTCTAGAAAATCACAAAGGACTCTTCCCTGTGAGGTTGTCTTCATCCTGCGCGTTCTTCATCACTTTGTTCTTTTTGTTTCCTTTTGCTCTTTCTCGCCCACCTCTATCTTTATTCCACTGATTTGCCAGTATATAACAAACTTTTTTGTTCGTCGTTTTAGCCAAGTTTTGATTGTCAAGAATTTAATACTATGGCATTAAACCATGCCTTCCGACGATGACTTCAACTTCGGGACCTTGATCTTCATCTTCGGGAGTGACAATGAAGAAACAGAATCTGGTGGATTGGTGCTTGGAACCGACAGATTTCTAAGGTTTTTTATGACTGATATGTGGAGGCTGGTCGTGAACGAAGCTGAATAGTGAGCAGTTGGTAGCGCAACGACATTGGAGAAATGGTGCTTTAATGAAAAGACGAGAAGAAGTACATTGTTAATGCCGTGCGCACTTCACGACGACGCGCCCTTCCACCAACACATCAAAACCAGACATGATTGAAAGGCACATCCAGGCGAAGCTTTTCGTGGGCATAAGTGTTCATATAGCGGCCTAGTGTTCATGTGCAGCAAGTAATGCCTACATTTCTCTCTCTTCATGCTAGATACATCGTTTTTGTCGATGTTCTAGGTACATACTTCTCTTCTTCCACCTACCAAAACGTTCCTGTCGAACGCGTAGAGGATATAATAAACCGTTGCGGAAAACTTTTTGATTGAATAACTCACATTGTTGAAGAAAACGGCACCAGGGGTTCAAAAAAAAAATGGAGACGATGTGTAGGATATTTCAAGGCTGTTACAGAGCAGCACGATCGGAAATATACTGCTGTACGTGCCACAAAGATAAGCGTTAGATGCAGTCGTTGCAAGGAGCACGTTGTTTGGAACTTTTCTGTAGATGTAATGCACCGCGTTTATAACCAGTACATCTTTTATATTAAGGTTGTTTATTCTAACCAACAAGTGAAGCTTTAAGTCAAGACTGCGACGGTTTTTGGTACGTAAGAGTGGTCTCTGAGTGATCTCTGAGTGAACTCCTTCGATTTTTACTGTAGGCGAGAATTGCAAGTTGTTATTGTTTCTATTGTTGTCTTTATTATAGTCTTTTATAGCTAATAATGTTGCTATTAAAATTAGAATACTAATTATATTATTAGTTTCGGAACCCACTTTCCTCTAACCTCGGTGTGGCTAATCAATATGTATTCTTTCCTTGATTAGCTTACACGAGGTTGATAAAGATGTTTATTATCGGCTAACGTTTCGACGTCTTCGTCTTCATCGAAGCCGATGATCCGACTCGATGGTCCACGCTTGTTATTCGTGGACCATCGAGTTGGATCATCGACTCCGATGAAGACGAAGACGTCGAAACGTTAGCCGATGATAAACACCCTTCTCAACCTTGTTTAAGTTTACCAAAGGAAAAATACATGTGTTATTAGTTGTTAGTTATTAAAATCATTGATTATGAAGATAATGTCATATAGGGTATATATGTATATGTAAATATATATAGTGTGTACCTTTGTTTTACAATGTAAGTTTGGATTTGTGAAGTAAATACAAAATGAAAACGTGGTAAGACTTGATAGATGCTTCAATGTAGAAACTGTGTTCAATCGAATCCCACTGATGAGCGCATGGCCTGCGAAAACCGAGTCACTCTGCGAAGGTTCTCTTGATGGTACCGTCGTGATCTAATCGCAACGAAAAGCTCTCCCTAAGTGTCGAATCGTAGTCTTCAAGCAAAGGCATTTCTGCGCCTCTTCGCTTGCCATACTGTCTACGCTGCACACTCATCAACGGCAGCAGTCTCTCTAAAATATAACCTCGTCTAAAGAGGTTTTCTTTTGTAAAGTATGAAGTGTAGAGAACTTTCGTTAAGGTGTGACGCTCTATCCACAGAATAAAAATGCTTCGGCAAAAATCTCTGTAAACTACAAAGAAAGAGTGCGACACGTATCAATATGGCTTGTATATGTTAAATACTGTTACGTTCCGAGCACTTTTTAAGAGGTTTAGTATTTTGCTGCCATATAAACGAACCCGTATCCGGTCTTTTCAGGGCTCTGATCCTTTCAGGGTCCGGAAACTGTTATCAGACTTGCTCCCTCTGATCCTCAAAAGATGGCTCCTGTCTACGACAAAGATCTGAGGAGCGCTGTCCAAAATTCCAGAAAGAATCGAATTAACTACCTTTTAACGACATTCATAAAGAAGATCAAAATGTCAAAGCATCAGCCGAAACCATACGTAAAATCCGAAGACACTTGTGAACGATGGGTGCAAAGAGACGAATAGAATGAAAGAAGCGGGTCTGCACAATATATGAACTCGGCTAATGTAAAATGAAATAGAATGAAATAAACCAACATTTGAATGTTAGAATTTTTCGTGCGCACAAAGTAGAACAAACCACTATTAGTGAACTTTTCTCCGATCTTTGAGCACTTTCTTCCTTTCTTTTCTGCTTTTTTTGCTTCAGCTAAAACACACAGTCAGTGGCCTGGAGCGCCGACATTATCCTAACTCCTACGCCATTTACATTCACATTTGTTATGTTCATTTGTTCGATTTCTTTTTACTTCGGTCTCTCTTTCTCATACCCATTTCTGCATTATTCTTCCTAACTTTTTATTTAACTCCGTTTGCTGTTCAACCAAACAGCACCAGCAAGCTCCTCTTATCTCTTCGCTCCTACTTTTCTAATAATCCATTAGATTTATGTTGTTCAAGACATATCGAATTATTCCTTAAAGTAACCAAGGTGGTTACCACTCACCGTTCAGATTCATGCACGCTCTTCTCCACCACCTGTTTATTTTTACACTTTCGCCAATACTCCCACGAAATTGTTAGAGAAGGTGGCGCAACTGATCATATCGCTCTTTCTCATTCCGCTTCGAACATATCCTGTTACGCCTCCATAACCACCACTTTGCCCTAGAGCTGCAAAATCATGTTTATCACGTCAGCTACATATTCATAGGATTTCGGCAGTACTTCTGTACTGTTTATTTTAGTGTTGCTTTCAGCTGATATTAGTAACATTCGATTACTTTCTTGGTTTAGCGATGGTCTACGAGTGCATAACAGAGCTGTGAGTTCTTCATCTTTTTCCAGCAAAATGCTGGAAAGAGTATTTGATCTCATTTGTGTTCTTACATCATTTTTTTAAAAAGAGTATCGAGAAATCAGATAATTACCTAATAACCTTCCATCTCTGCGCAAATTAAAAGTTTTCCGAAGAAAACTCTTCAGTAACCGTTTCCTTAATGAGCCAACATTAACAGATGTCGAGGAAAATATCAAAAGTGCAAAGTATCAAGTGGGATGACATCTATTTTCATCGTATCCTGTGTGGATCTAAGATTCCAGCACATTTAACCAATTCTTTTAGCCTTCTAGCATTCGTCGTCCATGAAGATCTTTGGATTTGCGCGCAGGTTCGACCGCAATTTAAGGATTTTAGTCTTCTCCATGAATATCGTAGAAGACTAGTCAAGACGATCCTGCCTGGGGAAAGATTAAATTAGAAGAGGACGATCACCTAGATGACATCTGTGTACCTTTTTGAATGATTTGAACTTCCCGTAAAGGTATTCTTGATAAGTATAAGAACTTCGGGAATTCAAGAAAACGTAATAGATATTGATTCATTTGCACCTCATCAGCTGTTCAAAGGAATTTCATCACTCTCACTTCCCTTGACACAAGCCGTGTTAAAAGGGCTCAACTGCCCTTTGTGCAGCCTCATTTATTTGCCAGTGGAAGCAGGATGAGTTTACTAAACGAGTGTGAGTTAAAGTGTACAAAGCTCCGATATCAGCGATTCTCCTAAAACACATTTCAATAGACTTCAGTTTAAATTCAAATAAAGAAGCTGAAACAGAGATTGTATGAAATTTTCGATACATTCGGTAGGCGACCGTTGACATTCGTTTGGGAACGGTGACATGTGGGCATAATACATCTGTAAGAAAATCCATAGACATTACTGTACTACAGTTTTAGACACCATTCTCTAAGTATAAACATCGTTCCGAGAAGTGAAGAACTTTTTTTAAAATATCGTTAGTTTCCTTGCGATAGTTTTTCTCATAGGGCTAATTCCAAACAAGTACACGTTAGGTTTCTGTGTTTTACCCCTGCTAATCAAGATGTCCATCCCTCACATTGATGGTCTGCAAATTGGTGCCAGATATGCTTAGCAGAAGCTCACTTCGATATACAAATGCCGGCGACTGACTCTTGTGAAGATCTGGGAACGACTTAGCATAATCATTCCAAGGCTGTAGGGAGAATGGGAGAATCAACTATCATTCAAGCAGTATTAAACAACATTAATAAAGAGGACGAAATATCATCAAGCAGCACGCACAAATTCCATGACCATCGTGTGATGGTTGCGAAGGGACGGCTTGAATAAAAGAAATGCTGGAATCCGCAGAATAGGTGATGCCGGGTTATATAAAAATTGTAATGTTTTCATTTAATTTCGTTTATCTGTTTTATTTACCGTTTATGGGTTTAAAGACATGTCCATGCGCGACTTCAAATGTACGAAAATTTTTTAAAATTTTAAATTGTGTTGAGCTTACAATATCATCTTCTAAACAGCATGGGCAAAATGCTCTCCCATTAGAGGGGAGAGTAGGATGGAGGATATGTTAAAACTTGAAATATTTCAGCCACTCTACGAAAATTTGAAGCAAGGTTTTTTTGGGTCTTTAAATATTCTTCAAATCTTTATCTCGTTTTTATCGCTTTGAGATGTTACTCTTTCAGTGCAACCGGCGCGTTGCTCGACTCACTGGCCCATCCAGGAGTTGCCATAGGGGAGCCAGAAGGTGTTGATCGTGAGCGCCTAGTACGAGTATTCATAAGGTAAGGAGCGATTACTGAAAAAAATCTATGAGAAAGGTAATACAACTATTTGAACACTTCGTAAGAGTTTTGAACTTTTCATGCTCAAGAGCGGAAATATTCAGCACTATGTATCCCCCAGTTCGTAACTCGGTGATTTACAGTTTTTCATCATTAATCTTCAGGAGATTCTTATGCTTCAGGCAACTACTACTTGCATTGAAACACATGCATGACATGCGAATTGCTCACTTGGATTTACGACCGGAGACGATCATGTTGCAAGACGATAAATTGAAACTTGTTGATTTTGGACAGTCCAGGTGATCTTCGTATCAATCAATTCATAGTCAAGAAATGGTGCAACGAGCTAGCTAGTGGTTTGGCTTCTACCAGTTGCATTTTCTTGGTTTTCTCACCGATAAAAGGAAAGTACAAAAATGTAGATAACTTAAAAATACGGTAGCAATAGACCTGTAGTGAAACGCTCTGCTGTGACGTTGAGACGTTCCATAGAAGTTTTTATTGGCAAAAAACTTTCAGGAGACTACTACGTGGTCTGATCACTGGATCGATTCAAGGCACGTTTTAGAGAGTTGTTTCTTTATGTGCCCATTTAAGATTTTACAAGCTTTCTAGTATTGCTTTTCTTATTTCTCATTATTCTTATTTTTTGTGACGCATCTTCATATTTACTGTCCGGGTCCCAGCACCTCTTGCATTGGATTCGTTTCCTTGCATTCAGCATCCATGAAAATCTTTGGACAAATCGCCTGTGAGCTCAGTTTCTGCTTCAGGAACATTGAATTCATCAGGAATATCGTTGAATATTAATCTAGTCGATTATCGCTGGACTTTTGGAGTAGCCGTGCTAAAGAGTTATCACATAGATTGAGCAGAGTGAGCTGGTCCCACACGAGTCTGGTGTCAAGCTAACCGACCCCAGAGAGATGGGAGGCTTGATAAGCCGGCGTTGGGTTACCAGCACTCTGGTGGTGATGCTCACACCACGAACACTGTACTACCAGCGAAATACTGGAAATTATTATTCTTATTATTCGTTATTATCACTACTGTCATTGCTCTTGTTTCCATTTATCACTTATTCTTCTTCTTTTTTCATTATTCTTAATATTCCTATTATTATTATTGTTAGTGAGCTGATAGCGCAGTGGCAGGAATCCCAATCATTACGCGGACAGCGTTTCTCATCCACTCGCTCAGTCGACCCCAGACAGGACCAGCAAGTGTCTCATTCCTGGGTTTGGGAAATTGGCATGGGATATGCTTGGAAAACTCTCTTCCTCTAATCCATGTTGAAAGTCCTTAGCATAGCTATCGCAGGATTTCAAGGAAACTTGATTCGATCAGCTTTCAACAGCATTTATATCGAAAGTCGATGCCACATTTAAAGTAGTTCGAACACTTCGTGTGTGATAGATGCGAGGAAGCGAGCTGAAAGTAAAAGGTGTTGAGATCCGAACCATATGCGATTTCGGACCATCCAATAATAATGATAAAAATTACTGTTGAATATCATTACTTTCATTGTTATAGCGCCTATAAAACATGGCTGAGAGAAAGGCGAAACAAAGGACACTTATGGTGTGGTGGTGAATACGTTAACCGCCGGAAAGAGTAATAGCGTGATTCGATCCCCGCCGCAGACACCTGTGGTCCTAAGTTTCGCCAATATCTCAGCACAGTTGTGGTAGTTCACATCATACTATGGCAGAGAAAAAGAATATGCAGTAAATAGGAAAGTGATTACATTCTTATTATATATTACTTTTTATTATCACAATTTATTGCTGCGCCTCTCACTGTTATTTTTACCATTATTTACTATTATTATTGCTTATTATTATTACCGCAGCTGATCACTTATTATTATTATTATTATTACTTTTACTTTTTACTATTACTATTACTTTTTATAACTATTACCATCGCTGTCGTGATGGCTTCTTATTACTTCTAGCACCGTTGTAGTTGTTATTTCTATTATTTAGTATTTAGTAGTAAATATTTGTCACAGGAACACCGGAGTTTGTCTCACCGGAGATTGTTCGTGGATATCCGCTTACACTTGCGACAGATATGTGGAGTGTTGGAACTTTGACTTATGTTTTGTAAGTAATACTTGTGGAAAAAACAAGTAGAAATCCTTTCTATCATTTCTTTCTATTTCTATATTTCTATGTAGTATTACAAAAAGCCGTTACAACAAAATACTCGCTATTCAAGTCGGGGTTAAATAAAACTCAGTGTCGGACATAGCGAATCGTTCAGACTGACGGGAATTTCGCCGTTCCACGGCGACGACGACAACGAAACGCTGGCGAACATCAGCAACTGTGCGTACTCACTAAAGGGCGACGAGTGGAAGCCGTTTACTGACGAAGCGATCGGCTTCGTTACGAACCTACTCAAGGAAATTCCTGCGTGGGTTCCTGTTCCTTTACATCTACTGGTCTAGGAAAAGCATACTGAGGGGTCTTTAACCATTTTCATTGATTTTCCTTGCAGCTAAACTATTTGTCCTAGTTCGTTTATGCTTAATTTATTCCGACGTACGGTAATTTTGGAATAAATATGATATACGTATTACTTTTGGAAGATTCAAGTTTCCGGCGCCTTTCAGTTCTATACTTATTTGATCCTTGATACTTGAATGGCCCGTCCTCACTAGTTGTGCGGACCCCATCATAATCTCCGTTTTTCGGAGATTTGCTGGTGAAGCCATTATGGTTCCCTTGAGTCCCGAGGTCAGCCCAGCCAAAGTCAGTCCCTGGTCTTTACCACCACAGGCAACCGTAGCCCTTGTGGAACAGAGGGAAATTTATCACCATGCGACTTTGATACCAAGGCGGTAGTTGATCCTAGTATTGGTTTACTCTTAGCTAGGCTTTCTGATGGAAACGCCGGACTCCTTTTCAGTTTGGGAGACCTTGCCAGCGTATGAATCCCTCCGCTGTACATCGCAGCCCAACACGCAGGAACACCTCCCAGCTACGATGAGGCGGTAAACTGTTGGGAGGTCTAGTTCTATATACCAAACGAATTTTCCCGAAATGAAAAATTTAGCATTTTCATCTGGGAACACTAAAATGTGAAGCTATTTCACAAGAGAGTCTGGAAAGCAACATATGGCGCCATTATTGTAGCTCTTCGTATGTCGTTCAAGACAGGAATCAACAAAGTGGTTTTAACGCGTGTCAAGGATGAACGTCAAGCAAGAATGAGAACCAGGATATTCGCATTAGGACAGCTCAAAGAAGCGACCGACTCACTAGCTAGCGGACTACGCTCTCAAGCTAAGCTAAGAACTGTTTTCAAACTGACCGTCATTTAACCTCGGTAGAGGTTTGGTTAGTAGAGGTTTAAACTAAAACCACCTTCTCGCTTTTTCAACTCGACGTTCATGCGAACGCTATTTTGCAATAGAATCGCGTGGTGGCACTTCAGCTACGTTGAGAATATTGCACACTACTCACAGAGCGCTCAAATGATGTCTTCTTAAATTTGGCCAGTACTCACAACACCTAGCCGGAATACGAGGCTCAGATCTTCAAAACCTATTTCGTAACGGGAGTATGCCAGCTTATATTTTCGGAACCTATATATCTTCGGAATCCAAGAGAATAGACATTTATAGCGAAGCAAAAATGGAACGTAAATGGATTTAATAAGGAGAACAGACGACAGACGAAGACAACAGTAAGATCTACTCTCAGAGAATGGAAGCGTGTTTTTGGAAGACCAACCAAATGGTGTGAGGGCGTGTTCGTGGCTAACGTCAGCCATCTACATTCGCAGATGGAAATGATTGCAGGAATATGGAATAGGCCTTTCGACCGTCATCATGTTCGAAGCAAACCATCACCATGGACGACGCTGTATCGAGAGAGAAGCGTATAGTAATTATGTTGGAGCTCGCACTACCGGTGAAAGTGGACCATCGAGGTATCCATGTAAGTAACGATGAATAACGAGTTTACTGATGCTCGCTCGAGTTAATCGATGATTAAAAGGGTTGCAAATGATGCGGGTGTTGGTGATATGGACATTTAGCCGGTCTGTATTCACAAGGCTTTGTGTGGAATGAATATATTTAAGTTGCAGATTCCAGATTCTTCGCAATATTTTTTTCCAGAGTTTTTTGAAGCGCGTGTCAAGGCCTTTCCATCTCTTTACCACAGGCAGTCGTTAGCACTACCAAATCGTAGGGAACGCTACCACCTTAGTATAAAGTTTTTTTTTCAACGGCGACTGCGATTTCTTTGGCACTAATTTATCCTTGGCGTTTTTGTATGGAAGTGTTGAATTCGTTATGTTTGATTGTTTTATATTTTAGTACATTTTTTGATTGGTCGTACTTAAGAGATTAACATGCACATAGTTCGACTCTAAGAGGTATCCGCAACTCTAAAGAAAAAGAGTTAATTGGTATAATACTTTCTAAAAAATTCGCTAAAACCGAAAATAAACATCGGAAGGACCTTTTCGATTGCTCAGCACTATTTTAACTATTCCAAAAGCAATTTTTTCAAAGTATATTTTTGATTTAACAACTCATGTAGTCATAGATTTCCATATTTGATCCAGCCACACTAGAGTATTTGCGCGTTCTATTGCTTTTATATTGTAACAACTTAAATGTTTTGTACAAAGACATGAGTTTTCAAAATGTAATCTCCGGCTTTTATGTTCAGTGAGCGGATGACAGTCGACGAAGCACTGGGACATCCATGGATTGCTGATCCCAATCTGAAAACCATACCTCTGACAGCGGATTCCTTAAGAGAATTCAAGTACCGCCATAAATGGCTGGTGAGTTCGGCTCTGGTCACCTTATTTCTTTGTGTTCTTTTTTTTATGGAACAAAAATTATCTTCCAGAAAACAACTTCACAAGATTTATATAGCAGGAGGACGTTGCTAATAACAGATCACAGTTTTAAAAATGAAAGGAAAATTAATACAAATCGGGAACGATATGTTTTGAGTGCTGAAAAGAAATCCAAGGTCTACTAATGTACGAATCAAATTTCATCCAAGCATGCGTTAACTGTTCCTTAATAAAATCAGAAAAATTATATCGGTCCATTGTTGTTTATTTTTCAACTTTAGCCTTAGTGATGTAGTATGCCTGTGGTCTTGATGAGTGGTATTATTCTTAACCAAGATCCAGCACGTTTTTCCTTCAAGGGGGAGCTGATCATATTGCTCGACAACGTACTAGATCGAAATTTTCCTTCGCAACACGATAACTAGTGAGAGTGCAAACCCAGGTTTCGTTCGCATCTGGGTGAATGCTATCTGATTCACACACTATTGTAAGAGTTGTTTTGGATAACATTGTTATCGTATAGCGGTAGTGTATCAGCAATAAATAAGATAACAAAAGAAGCCGTTAGCAATCCTGCTATGTAAAAAAAAAGTCCTACCAAATTTTATCTACAAATATAATACGTCGATTTTTCTTCTTTTTCCTCTTTTTTTTCTTCTCAACATGCCCTGATTAAAATGCTTGTAATTCGCCGCGTACCGGCAGATTGTTTCAGGAACGACGCGTCTTCGTTCAACAAACACCAAGTGAACAACTGTTGGAAGCGCTACAGGTATGACTCATCTCTTTCTTTTGAACTTTTTTTTTGAAATACTGTACTCGTAGCATAGACATATCACAATGTCTATTTTTCACCGATAAACGATCCAGGCTGGGTATCAAGCAAGAAAAGAAATAGACATTGGTGATTCACAGCGATGTTAGATAGAAGTCGATTTAGAATAGTATCACACTTTGTTTTTTTCACCTATAAGACTGAAATTTTATGTTTTACTGGTTTGTCTCTGGTAAACGAAAGGAAGCTTTGCAAAATTCATCCATAGCACATCGGCAGATTTCTTTGAAAAGGTGACCATTTCTCCATCACCCACACAGGGCCAAACTTATTGCAGAAAATTGCGTTTGTGTTTTTTGTGGAGATAAGATGTAAATATGGTTTCATAATTATGACATTTATGCAATCCTGATTTTTTCGGATACGATGACTTTTTTATCTAGACTCCTTCGATTATCACTGCTGAACCCGAAAAACGACCTGAAGCGGAAAGCGCTCGTGCAGTTGAATTGTACGACTATTTGCGAATCAAAGAGCGATCGCCACCAGCTGTGGAGAAGGTTACGGGAAGAAGAAAGGAGCGCATGGAACAGAACGTAAGGGTTCAATGTGCTGCTGACCTCTATTATGATTTTTACAGTTTTTTTATTCCTTTAAAATGAGGGACCATTTCAGCTGTGATAACTAGTAATATTCAGCTATTGTACCCATTTGCTTACCAACACTTCGATGCTCGAGATCCTCGAAATCAGCAGCCGTTTGATCATCACGATCTACAAGGTCACCAGTTCAATCCACCTGATTCTTCTCTACACAGCACTGCTGATCCCAGAGATCGTCGTCTTACCGACCCTAGGAGGCAAAGTGGACGTTCTGTAGCTGTAGATCATAACGGGCGACCTGTACCGTTGATGAAGATCCCGCTAGATCAGTTTGGTGCGTCCGAACTTTCGATTTTATGTTCAGATTGCGCGTTTACACAAAAGTGAATAAAAAAAAATGGAGGGGAGATCTATCTTCAAAGTTGACTTCAATTTCTCCCGTTGAAGATAAGAATATAGGATACAAGAAAAGCATAAGAATTTTATTCCTCTTAACGCGTACCATATTGGCATAACTTTTCAACCTTTCGTCAATTTCCTTTTCATTTCCTAATTCTTGAGCAGCCGTGTTCTTCCTTTTGGGTTTTTTTTATTATAAGGTAATATATCTTCTTTTGGGGCACTAGCTATCCTTTACTGTGCTTTTATCTCTAGGCAGACTTTTCCGTCCCGAAGATCTGGCTCGGATTCCACACGACTCATTCGGCAGGCCGTTGGATCTTGATCAACGCCTTCCACCAGATCAGTTTGGGAGAATGGCACAACTCCCTATAGATGAACTTAAAAAGGTTATTTTAGCAATAATTTTGTCATTTAATTTGCGTATAGAATAGCGTGACTCGGATTCGTCAGAGATTCCGTGAAATTTATTCACTATACCTACCACTAGTTCCCTACGCCGAGCAAATCAAGCTCGTATCCCTTTGAAGCTGGGAAATATGTATCAGGTTTGTCTTTGTCTTTTTTTTAAACTGTCTCCGATCCATCAGAGTCGAAGACTGTGCACACAGAAATGCAAGGGCTTTCCTTGATCGCGGCTGCAGGTCAGCGAGCCGAATACGTGAAGTGCTAGCTAGGATTCCTATAATGGTGATAGTTTATATTAAGAAACTATGTGCATATTTAAGAGTTGGTTCTACTTATGAAAACTTTTGTTACTGAAGCATTATTGGACTTTGCCTTTCATTATATGCGAGCGGCTAAATGTTAACTTCACCAGAAAGCCGAGAAGTTATAGTCTGGTTTCTTCTGCTGCAGCTAGGTTAGGCTTATTAAGAACCAAATTTCAAGTTAAGATGATATGATACATTGGCTTTATAATGGCGGTATTTCTTCTTTCTTCTTAGTTTTTGATTTATCATATTTTTCCGTGATTAGAATATTTCATTTTTTCAGCTAAAGAAACTTGGACCCGTTATTGTGGATCAGTTTGGCCAACCAATTCAGCGACCGAAAATACCACGTGGGGAATTCAATACTTCTTTTGAAAATGTTTAAGATGACCTCTTTTACTTTATATTTCGTTATTGCGTAACTCGACGATTTTCAGAGAATCAGAAACAAACTCCCGCGGACCAACATAACATCCAGGAAAAGAAGAAACTTGTTCCACAATCCAAAGGCGAAACTCCATCAAAGAAAATGGTGAAAACAACTAAAGTGGACGAGTTGGATGATCCTGAACTAGTTCATGTGAGTTTTTTCAGAGGTGAATTCACCGAAATCAAGTGGAATTTGAGTGAAAAAAGTTATTACCTGCATTCTAGATGAGTCATTGGTTGATCTAACTCGTTTATTGCAGCTACTAATTCTATTTTCTTTATTAAATTCAGAAGCATACTTTGTCTTTCTGGTGGTTTATGTTGCGAACTGGTCAGAGATGCTCGATTAGGTGCAAACATGGTTGTTGTTTCGATCCCGCACCCCGTGTTACCCAAGCCTTCAATCCTGCTAGGTTTGAAGAACTGTTACCAGGCTTGTCTAAGGTGATTAAGGAAACCACTGAATTGGTACATCGATGGGCTCACGTAATTCACCATATGTGCTAAATATACCCCTCTACAATGTAACTAATTGAGTCGAATTCATGGCGCATCCCTAAGGTGTTGATCGGTGCCGGACGCTCTATTGTAGTTCTTTTGACATAAATATGGCAATTTTCAGTTATATTAGGCCTATTGAGGTGTACTTAAGACTTCACTTATTACGCTCGTAGCTGTTTTCTTGATGAGCAAACACGAGGTTGTTCTCTATTCCTTATTGACAAACAGCCTGACTTTTTGGCGGATTTCGACGTCTTCAGAGCCTGGAATGGTCAAGTTGATTGGAATATAGTCAGCGATATACCTCCATATTCCCAAGAGCAAAACTGTGAAACTTGGAATTTACCCGCATTGGAAAGAAAACAGTTTCTTCACAGACCCACCGCTTTCTATGCGTCTTTCACTGATCATTCCTCCACTAATTATTGGTCAATACCAAGGTTAATGGAAAGTCGTGATTAGGAGTCACAGTTTAACCTTTTTTTCCTCGTTTTGAGGGTGGGGGTGAAGAGGAGGGAGAGAGAAAGATTCACTTTGTAATTGTCATGTTCCACCCTGTCCAATACATATATTTAGATACCTCTTCGTATGATTCGAGGGGAGCACCGAGAAATTGAAGAGGAGATTGCGAATCGAATCCTTTCCGACATCTCCGAGGAGGGTTCGATCACCGGTAGTCTTGGAAGTGCTGAAGATCTCGAGGCAATGTTCAACACCAGAAAGGTACCGTTTAGAGTTCAAATAACGAAACTGAAGCAGTAGAAACGTAACAAAATAAAACGTAATTTGAAGCCAATATTTTTAGCCAGGTCACTGCGAATTTGCGAAATTGCGAAGTCACTGTTGTTATGATATTAATGTAGTATAATGCAATTATACAATATTTGGAATTAGATCCGACAACAGCTGATGTGTTCTGTTAAAATCGAAGACGGAAATTTCCTTCTTTTTTTCTCAAAATGTCCGGTATAAAAAGAGAAGAGTTTTCGTTACGAATAAAGTAAGCTCATAAAATTACACGATAAAGGAAGAGTGACCACACATTTTAAAGAAGCCGCCTAGACCTTGCCCTCTTCATATGGCGTGCATCCATGTTTCTTCCAAAATTTTTGAAAATTTGATGAAATATGAGCATATGCGGTGCACTTCTTAGTGGTGTCTTGCAGTACACAGAACGTCTTTGACTCGATCTCGTATTTCCAACAAACCAATCTCTCCAGTATTCTGTGATCAGCAAACTGTTGGTGGGTCTTTTTGAGAGGGGAAAAACATTGACTTGATATATCAGTAGGTAAGGAGTCGAATTCATGGAGCACCCTTTGAGGTTTGGTCAATGTGGAACGCCTCTTTATCTTTTACGCTCTTAGTGAGATCAGATTTCAAGCTGTCAGCACGCGACCATTCTCTTGTTCATTAAGTTTTGCCGTAATTCAGCAGTTTACAACGTTGCTCATCTGTTCTCCATGTGGTCATACACACATTTGGATACTTTATGGCACAAAGTACTTCATAAAGTCGTCATATGCGCTCTTGTTTAGCGAGAGATTTAAGAATTTTGTTACAGTAACCATGCACACCTCTACATTGTTGTTTTCTCTTTATTTTTATAAGGAATACTCCTTCAGAAAATTTTAGATAGTAGGATTTGCTTTTCACAGCAACATTCAGCAAAATTACTTCATGATAATTCATCTGAATTGGCAAATAACGCATCTGCTTTGAGCGTCCGCCTTAGTGTTAAAGGCTCCGTTACACCTGCGATGTCTTACATACAATAGGAAACTTATCCACAAATGATAACAGACTCAGTTGTCAGTTGTGTGATAGTGGAGGGAGTTGAAGGTTCGATGACATTCATTGTTGGCACGAACATGAACCCATTGTAGTTGATAAACGCAAATCACGTTATCATATGCTTTTACCTCACTCAACAGTGATTAATTCTACAATAGTCATAATCTACGAAGCTATTTTGCGAAAGAGTTGGCCAGATGATGGCCAGCTACGGCTAGAGGTCCATATTCCTTATTGGATGTGACGAGTTACCTTCTAGCCTGAGGTCCTATTTTTAGGATACTTGGACCAATATAGTACTATTTTTTGAACTTGAAGCACCGTTTGCCTAATGAACGGGATCACTATCACTGCATTACCCGCTCGCTGAACTCAAATATTCCCCAGTGTTGTTTAATAATCGCTGGGGTGTTTAAAAAAAAACCATGTTCACCACTAATCTTGTTCATTTCATGCTTCTGAGCTGTTAATTTACAGTATAAAGAGTAAAATAACACGTCGTGTTTGCTTACCAAGAATATGAGGAATTATTTGATCAATGCCGAGCTTAGTAGAAAGTCGGTCGTGGGATTTACCTACATTTCCTTTGTATAAAGTATTTATAGAATTTTAAAGGTATTCTAGAATGCTCTAAGTCTTTGCACCTTTCAAAATAGCAAACTTTGAACTTTGGAACCTTGTCTGTTCACTTCGATCAGCTACGTTGCAAACGAATATCCGAGCTTCAGCAAGCAACTCACGAGATGCCGCCGCGGCGTTCGCGTTCGCGATCGACGACGCCGCGCGCGGAGTCGGATGCGTCCACCCCTACCGTCTCGCCCGTGAGCACCGTCAAGGAGGGTGACTTTTTCAACGATCTCGCTTCATTACCCGAGAAGGACATGAAGGTTTGTGTCGAAATAGAGCGCACTGAAAATGGAATCGTAATGAATAACGAGTATGCTTTTTTTTAGCAAGTGGTTTCAGATTTTTTGGTAATATTTTTAGAGTTTTTCAAAAATTCCCTAACTTCTTTGATGCGAACCTGTCTTTGAAATGTACCTTATTCACGGAGTTTATCATGGGGCACTTGAAAAGAAGACTGTTTTGTGTGAATCTGTAAAACATATTTTATAGATTTGTAACAAAAAGGATTTTTTTTAAATAGATTTCTTGTTTCTTTGCAGCGTTTCTTCAAGCAAGGAAATTCCGGTATTTTAGAATCTTCTTCCATTTATATCTCAACTGATATCTACTCTGCCGTTGAAAACTAACTTCAAAAACCGCAGCGATTATTTTTTAGGTAAAGTGGTGAAAATGCGACGGGCTAACTCTGAGCTGTTCTCATTTCTGTCTTGGAAGCAGTAGGTTGTCAAATGAAAGCTTCTAAGTAATCCTTATTGCTCCTTATCATCCAGTTGCAGTTCGTATCGTTAGTTTTTCTTTTGAAAGTGATCCTGATCTAAGGGGACTTTTTCGAACGTGAATATCAAAAACGCGTTGTTGGCCTCGTAGTTGTTTGTGCTCCACCTTGTGATTTCTGTTTATCCACCACCACCGTCGTCGTCGTCGATCGAGTCGACACGTGACACTTCATTCTAGGGCTAGCTTCGCAGGATTCCTGAATGTCATTGGATCAGTTCATCCTGCGTGATCACCGACATCGCTCCATCGTATCATCCTACCATATCCCTCTTAGTAGTTGAATCATGGTCGAGTTTTTCGAAAGCGTTCGTTAAATTTGTTCCTACTATTGGGCCGGGATGTTTTCTCTCGATTTCTACTTTATCGCTATATCAAATAGTCCTACCGTAATGAAGACTGGCTTTTATCGTTTGTTTTTCTTTTTAATAGCTTACACAGAGATGAAACGCTCATAATGTTTCTGATTGAGATCAGAAATCAAAAATGAACGGAGAAAGTCGTCTAACCTACACCTAGACCCACCCATACCCGATTGGAAATGATCAGTGTGTGTTTTTGGCTTCCTACAGGAAGAATTCTTCTGATCTGCTAAGTGTTTTGCATTACTATTTGCTTTCATTATCGTCCATTTAGTCTGCATAATAGGTCGCTATGAGAATGCTTAGCATCACATACTTCATAGTTTACCAATTTTTTCCTTACTAACTGGTAAGTAACTGAATTTTACACCGTAAAGTAGTAACATCCAGTTTTCTGATTTGTTGATTCTTCTAAAGTGAGATGGTTTTCGAGACCGTAGTTCTTCCATATTTTCTGTTCCCTCTGGTTCCACCCACTAGCCTAGCAACTATGAAATCAGAGTTATTGTCGGCTTCATGAAGACAGTTGTTTTCTAACAAGCTTGATTTCGATTCTATGTTAACCCCAAAATGGCAAGAGTTCTCTGACAGCTCTTGTCCAATTTTAGAGCGCTCATATGCTCATTGAAGTATTTTACGACTATACATTCAGTAAAATTTGATGTGGATTTAGTACTTCCACACGTATTAAAGTCTGAGCTATGAAGCTCGTATTATTACTGTGTAAGAATCATGTACGGCGACATTGTTTCATGTGGTTGGTGAACATCCTTGCCCAATGATGATTTGCCCATCTCCTTTTGGCAACTATGTTTGACGACTCATTATCCATTCTTGTTCACTGTTCGTTGTTTGATATGGGTTCTATTCGTTCCGTTGGCATTCAGAGTTCGAGTACTTCCATCGGACTGTGTTCATCTTTACGACAGTTTCTGATTCGTCCTTTAGTATGATGAGTTCATCTCAAAATTCAAAAACTACAATACCATGCTTGGATTCGAATATTCAGGAAAAACTAAATAAAGCTAGAAAGGTGAGTCAGAAAAAATGTAACAGCAACAGGAAACTCCACGAAAGTGATTGGAAACCCTACCATTTTTTCTACAGTCTCTACAACTTAAAAAGAACGTAGATCTACGCTCCACATTTGACTTATCATTCCTTCGTTCATACTTATCTAATTATCTATATACATAAACACTTACGTGATACTTGAACGAATCGTCCTCACTGGTTGTGCTGGACCCCAGTATAATCACCATTTTTCGGAGATTTGATGGTTATGCCATTGTGGTTCCCTGGAATCGCGAGATCAACCTGACCAAAGTCTGCACCAGGTTATCACCACCACAGGCGGTCGCAGCCCTTGTGAAACAGAGGGAGTTTTGCCACCATGCGACTTTGATACCAGAGCGGTAGTCGATCCTGGTATTGGTTACACACATAAATTGTTGGGTGTAATTCAGAACAACTTGCATTTGATACATATCGTCGGTAAAAATTGACAAAATTGGAAGTCCATTTCATTTGAAGTAAGGAAGTAGTTGTTGTTGTTACTTATTTGTACTTTTATTTTTGCAGGTTTTAAAGTCTTATGTTTTACTCGACACTTAAAAGACCACACAAGGGGGTTTAGGTTTCATCTCATTTCTCTTTCAGTGTTTCTTTAAGCTACCGTACTACCTAAGCCCTTTACACCTATTATATTCGCCTAAATCATCCTTATGACGGCTATCATACTGTTCGATTAAAGTTTTTCTTTCATTCCATAACGTAACCATAAAGCATTTCTGAACAGGATTACATTCCCAGGTACTCGAACGTGTTGAAAATGATCCCTCTATCCCAGTTGGTGCGCCGTTGTTCCTCGAGGACCTGAACGACAATCTCGCCATCATTGGCTCGAAGTGAGGGCTTTATTTGCGATCTCCACTTAAAAATTTCTCTATATTTATTTTACATAAATACTTAGTTGAACGCTAAAAGAGTACCGCGTTCATATATACAAAGTTATAACAGGAACGAAACGTTTTGTGAAGTCTTCGGCCACTTTATCTTTCCCGAAAACTTTATGTTCAGTACACCATTAGCTAACAATACACCAATCTGAAGACAGCGAAACCAAGAAACCCCTTAAATAATGCTCATGCTTCTCAGTACACCACTCAGGATTATTCGCTTGTCAACCGTGATGCTACAAAATATGGCGAATACATTTTTTGTAAGAGTAAATAAAATAGCAGAAAGAACAGTCAATAAATTAGGACCCGTACTCCTTCTCCTGCTGGTCTATCACCACGACGATCGAAACCTGGAACAAAGAGTCCTGTGTTGCTATCACCTGGGAGAGAGCACTCGATAGAGGTGGGTTGTTTTTTTTCAGTTCCTTGTTTCCTATGAAACTTAGTGGTCTGTTTTATCTCCTGCTGCTATCTGCAGTGCTTAAATTATCAGGTATCTGTCGCATTCTATCATTCTGAGCTTGGCATGGCATGAAAATAAGATGGGAACAACTCTACGCCACCAGTTAACCATGCCTGATCTCATGATTTCTCCAATCCAAACCATCACTTTAAGTGTTACTTTGTGAGCACTAGCCGATCGACTCATAGTGCCCAATGAGAAACTTTCCTTCATTAAATCGAGTTAGGTGCAAAAAATAGGAACCGTTTGAACCCAGAAATTCCAATCACAGGTAGCATAGAACACTTACTTACTTGGATACTTGGATAACTTGTCTTTAGTGGTTGTGCGTCGCATTCCATTCTTTGTCAAGCCCATTCCTTTTAGTGGATTTCAGAGTCGTTTTTGGGTTCATCGCATTGATACGAGAGGAATCGTGTAACTGGGTGTACACTTTTCTTCCCTTTTTGAAATTTTCGCTGAAACAGAAGTTCTGGGCTCGCTTCATTTTCCATCGTTTTAGTAACACAATCAAATTGTTAATGAACTATTTTCATTCAACACAAGTAACAATTTCCGTCGTGAATGCTCCAGTTTGAAGAACGCACATGTTTTTCAAATTCTCAGTGGAAGAAAGAATTGTTTTTGTTTCTATCAAAATACAGAATTTCTAAACGAAATTATTGTTGGAGTCTGACCGTTCGTTGAAGGTGGTAATAGCAACGAAGCGTGGCAAGCTTAGCTTTCTACCACCAGGAGAACTTCCACCTGAAATTGACGACGAGGATGCTAAAATGGATGAACGGAAGCAGGAGGTGTGAAATTTTGTTCAATTAACGATATAAGCCTATTTAATACATAACAGACTATGCGCATTGATTTGAATGCTTACGGAGCGAAAATAATGAATAATAAATATCACAAAATATTTTAACTTAGCGTATCTCGTCTCATAATGAACGGTATTGATTGAAGTAGGAATCATTAGAATCTACAGATGGATCAGAGCCTCTTTATACATCTGTCAAGCTCTTAACTCCTTAATTACTTTAATTGTGAAAAAAAACTTGGAGTTTAATAAAACAATCAGCATGGTCCGTTATGTGTTTAAGAACAAAATGCGTGATTCACGAAATCCAAATCAGCATGGTTTTTGAGGACAAGTCATTTTAATTGCTTGCTCATATCATGACGGCTCTGTAAAAGTTTTCTCTTTTAATTATTCCTTTTTCTTTTTTTAGTTTATTTTTTGTATGACCGTTTGGTTTCCCTTCCAGGTAAAACCTCTCACTCACAAAGACGAATTCCAAGATCTCCGCGAAAAGCTTGAGCGCGAGAATGAACGAAGAAAGGTTCGATTTATTTCATTGTTTCGGCTAATGTGAAATGTTATTATTAGCCTGTTTTCCATCTAAATCCTAAAAGAGATGTAATCCTATTGAATGGAATGATTTCAATTCTACTTCAATTTCTAGATCACTTCCAAGCCTATAACTGTTACTTACCGAAAACAGTGATGGCTTGATTATTTTGGATCTGTAGGACCTTTTTTTCCAGAGTCATTTCACGATTTTCACCGTCGTTGTTTAGCTGTACATTTTTCTTGCTAGGTCAATGCAAATAGAATTAGAAATTGATCGCTAGAAAAACTACTACACAATGCAAATAAAAAAAAACTATTACAAACTCTAATGACGCATAATACCTTGCCGTGAAAATTGTAGTAGGCAGTAAATAAATAAATAAATAAACATTGTGATTTTCGATTTCGACTGCAACCTCAGCTAGCTTAACTGGGTTCAATGCCGATGTGGGCTGCCCAGATCAATCTCGTTCACATGTGATTGCTGATACCACTAGTATATAGAAAACTATCTGAGAGAAACAGTGTAAGGGCCTCCGTGGTGCAGCGTGTAATAAGCGAGCCCCCGGAAAGGAAAGTCGTGGTCCGATCTGACCCGGGGTCCAAGTTTTGCGAACATCTCAGCATCGTTGTAGTTGATTTCGCATAATACCCTGCCGTGAAAATTGTACTAGGCAGTAAATAAAAAAATAGGTGTTACAAACTCTATTCAAAAATTCATATCAAGGGGTCGTCCTGTTTCTCCTCTGTAGTTTTGCAATAGAATCTACCACTTTCTCAGTGTTTTCTAAACAAATGTCTTGGCTGTTGTGGTCATGTGGTCATAATTGACTTTACAGTTCAGTTGTAGAGCACGTATGACAACTACGCAAATTTTATTCAGGCTGATAGAGAGGAACTGGAACGATACAGACCTAAGAATATTTACAAAGACGACCTCGAGTTTGATAGGCCTGGCTACGATGTGGACGATTCGCCATGGGACTCCCATTATCAGGTTCCCTCGTTTTCACTGACAGTAAACGTAGCAATGTAGTTAGAAGAGATACACATGTGATGTGTTCGACCTCTCTTTTTGGGCTAACCAAATCTCCTTCCTGGATAGGTAAATTGGTATTAGAGTTGACCAGGTGAATAGCAGCACCAACTTGATATCTCGGTGGACCAACCTAAATCGTATGGATTAAATATACACTCATTTACGTTTAGGATACTAGGGAAATTCGAATGCATGATACACCCTTGACGATCAATGCCGAACACTTTACCTTTCATCTTTATCCATACTGATTTATTAGTAATCCGTTGTTTTTGTGTCAGTTAAAATTTACTAGACAGCCTTCTTTCTTCTTTGAAATCGATTGACTATTAAATAAATAGGTTATCATAGTTTTTTGCTGCATTATTTCTAAATGACTCTTAAACAATTCAGATCGGTCCTGATACTTATTTGATGGCAACTCAAGGTCCTTCGTTCAATGCTCGTGTCCGTGACTATCGTCGCAATCTATGGGGTGATGGAGCACCACTGGTCAGAGAGGGTATTCTTGGTTACAGAAACCAGGACATTACTGTACGAGAACGAAGAAGGCATGTTTTTTTTTCTGAGACAGCAAATTTTGCTCCTATAGTGCTAAATTTTTATTCTGCTGTTTTCCCTTGATGTTGACGTAGTAGAGAAGGGAATTTTTCTCAATATTTAATTTGATGCCCCACAAAAGCTTTTTTGCTCCAGGTACACAGACATACTTCGTGAGCTACAGACCGGAATACAACCGAAATCGAACGAAAACGCGACCGCGCTCCGGAAAGCGCCATCGCTAAGTGCCATCGAGCGGATTAAAGCCGACATTGACAAAGTCTCTCCATGTGCCACCAGACGTAATGCGGATGGAAGTGAGTACACAGGAGAGATTGATTTGCAGAATACACAATATTCGAGATGGTCTAGATCATTGCACGAAATTACAAACATTTCTTGCTTGCTTGTATAGCAAGAGCATCTTTAGAAATGGGATTCTATATCCACATGAAGCCTCACTAATAGGTCACGGAAAGTCCTTTACCAAAGAGTTAGTGATTCCTGTTTCCTAAAAAACGTGGATGAGTGTGTTTCACGAAAACTCGTTCTAATGTTACTTACTCATTTACAATTGAGCAATCGCCTTTCTAAAATTCCCAAAGCTCGTACAGAAATCATAGTATTCAGTTGGTTGCTAATTTGTTGATTCGGGAGGATTTTCGATGCATACAGTCTTGGAGACCGTACTACAGACTCTCTAGATCGTGCAACCTATTCTGAGTTTAGCAGGCCTTAATGCAGAATGAATCCCCGCAGTATGTCACAATTCTACATTCTCGAACACTGCCGGCCAGAATGCGACTTTGAACCATTGCGAGGCTATGTTGATTAAAATTTCCATTTTTTTTCCTCTTCTAATTTCAATATATCACACTAAATAGGAGTTATTGTGAAGAGCAGGCGAATTAGCATTGCTTGCTTTAATGATCTTTAATTTGTAGAAAATAGCCATTAACCCATGTCGGGCTTAAATTTCCTCGCGAAGCCTTGTACAATAAATCAGATTCGATCCAACACTACAAATTATGTCTCAGATCATCACTAGATTTTTCTCAATGTTACATTGATAAAACTTTAGCTTACGCTCCGATCTTTGTCTCCCGTCTTCGTGATGTCTATCTCCGAAAGTCGTCGTTTGTCGTTTTTGAGTGCATTGTGTCCGGAAGCCCGTCTCCCAATATCGAATGGCAATTCCAAGGTTCTACATTGCAAAACGATGGAAAGTACATGATCGAGCAAGTCGGTTTATGAAACCGTCCCATGTGTAACGCATATGAACGTTGGATTAACAAATAATGAAATCCCGATTCACGAAATTTTAGGGCCAGTCCATTTGTCGTTTAACCATCTCTCAACCAGCTGTTTATGATGTTGGCGAATACACTTGCATTGCGTCAAATGAATACGGAACTGACAAAACCTCCAGTCTGCTGATCACTGGAGGTGAGCAGATGCTATTAAGACTTTGAAACTCTTTTGAAAATTTGAAATTTATTGACTGGGCTCTTTGTATTTGGGAACGAAACGACGGAAATCCTAAAATCGTGCATGACTTCAGAAGCACCAGCTCGCCCAGGTCGTCCTGAATGCGAGATCATCTCAGACACAGAAGCGCTAGTCACTTGGGAAGCTCCCGATGGTCCTACATGCCTTGAGGGAATCGTTTATCGGTTCGAATATCGACAAGCAGGTTTGTTTAACATTTATTTTAAGCTTTTGTTTTATCTATGAAAATTCTATCTGCAGTGATTTATCATCGCTTTTGCCTATTTTCTAGTCTTTATGGATACGTTCAGGACCTGACGACTACAACGCTCCCTGGGTGATGATAAGCGATTCAGTAGACGATGAGGCTGCTGTTGTGAAGCATTTGGAACCTCTTACGTTCTATCAGTTCCGAGTCACAGCTAGAAACGGCTTCGGATGCGGAGTACCGAGTCTGACCAGTAGGATTGTGCAGACTAATGCAAGAGGTATTTGATATGTCTAAAAACGCCCTGCGTTCTTCTGTTGCGCTAATGGACTTAACTAGAACTTTATTCCCAATTTTCTGTTGTTTATTATTCGTCCATATTTTAATTCTTGTCGTCTATTTATTCGCACAGAAATTAACAAGAGCGACTTAAGGAGCTCCTAAATTGCCGTTAGACGGAATGCGGGGTGAGATCCGCTTCAATGTCCTCACAGCGCCTCAGAAGACATCTGCCCGACAACTGGAGGAAATCTCCGAGGAGAGCGAAAGCGACAATATGTCACAAACAGAGCCCTACAGGTCGCTAGAGCTACTCTCTGCAGATCCCACCAACAGATTCCAGGTCCGTGGAGCAATTCTTCTTGGTGTTATCTTTTTGTTCCTCCTATAGTGGTTGTATTTATACTGTGCTATGTTCATTACTACAAGCAATACGGCAAAAGTATTAGGATGTACTTATGACCAATTAGTGAATGGCCGCGAAATAGTTGAAATCAGTTCAAAGCTGTTGATTGTTAAGTTGGAAAAATCATTCGACGGCTTCTGTAAAATTTGTGTGGAGCGATATTGAACACATACGAGCTTAGCGAGTGTTGAACTAAGATGTTTTCCTTGTCGAAAAAGCGTTGTCATTCTGATCGTATTTTGTGTTTATTTGTTGATTTTGTTTGTTCTCACCTATTTACCGTTATTCAACTAATCCATTGTTATATACTGTTTGGTTGATCCACTGTGAATAAGTCTTTTAAATTTTTAGATCGAGTCGTTACTCTTCAAAGGAAGATTCTCGGTAATACGACATTCCGTCGATTCCCAGAAAGAGGCTGGTGCTCACTGTGTGGCGAAAATCCGATCTCTTCAAGGTATCCTTAACAAAACTCTACTTAGAGGTGAAGAAAAACGACTCAGATAACAACGAACACGAGTGTGAAATTTTATTAACACTGTAGCAAATCCCATGACCGACTTTCTGTTTACCTCGGTATTGATTGATAATTCGATGTTTTTCCTTAATAAGCAGACACGAGGTTGTTATCATAGAATTTATTCGGATACAATAGCTGACGTTTCGGCGGTTTCGCCTTCTTCAGAGCCTGGAAAGGTCAAATTGAGATGTGATCTACTCAGCCAAACACTTTCACAACACTAGCAGATAAAACTTGACAATTCGATTTGCATTCGCATAAGAAACAGCTTCATTTACACCTACCGTTTATTTGTTGTAAGTATTTAAGTTAGATGATGGATAGCAGCCGCACAGAGTAATACAGGGGTAAGGACTGCACCTGTGTCAGGTCATTCATTGGATTAGCCTGAGGTATGGCGCCAGGTCACGCGTGATGACAAGACAATCCCCCTTGCGGTTTATTTTTGAACTTTTGGAATTCATCCAAAACGCTCCAAGAGTTTTACGCGCTGATGTTTTCGATTCCTACGTGAGGACAGTGTCTCCTACTTCGAAATCTTCTCCGTTATGTCCCTGCATCCTAGGCGCGCCTAGTGGAGTGTTTAGTCTTAATTTAGATTTACTGACTAGGTGTTCTTTTATGCGGACGCAGAGCGGTCTACCCGTTTCGCCAACGTATTCGTCCCCGAACGCTTTACAAGGGATCAGATAGACTGTACCCGAACTCATGCAATCTCCGTCTCTACCGTTAGGGCTAATTATGCAGTTTTTTGTTATACATAGACGGTCATATAGGCGGTTGCGAATTAGCTGGCGTCTTAGAGTGTCCGATGGTATTTCTATCACTCTTACGGAATTCTCTAGACCGGTCCTTATTAAGCAAGTTAAGTTTTATAGCCTTTATGTCAAAAGTAGAAACACCAGTAATCGATCTTAGGCCATTACTCTTACTTACTTACTTGGATACTTGGACGATCCGTCTTCACGAGCTGTGCGGACCCCAGAACATGTGCCATTCGTTCCTTTCTCTCGCAATTCGCAGCCCATGGTAGCGCTTGCGAGTCTCATACCGTGATGTGTAAAACAACTGTAGCTGCGGGTACAGCTGATTATCTTTGTTTACGAACACGTCCGCCCAACAAGTAAGTGGTCGTCCTAGGGGACGTTTGCATTCTCTTGCAGTTTACTCTACTGTTCTTTTCGTCCATCCTTCGTCTGTTCTTCTCATTATGTGACTGGCCCATCTATGTTTAGCTGTCAATGTGTGTATATTTTCCTGGATCTCGAAGATGTGACAGATTTCGAAGGTCAGAGCTTCGCATTCCGGCTACATATTGAGAGTGCCGGTTATATCTCAAAAGACATCGCTCAAGCGCTCTGTCAGTAGTGCGAAGCATTCTTGACGTAGTTGAAGTATCAACCAACGTCACTGCAGCATAACAGAGCGCTGGGAGGACCGTAGAATCAAAGAGATGAGCGCGGATTTTCGGGTCCTTCAGTTGGTCGTTGGCTTCTTTCAGAGGCCCGAATGCGGCCCAAGTTGCTCTCCTTCTTCTATCTAGTTCCTCGTTCGTGTTGTTTTCCATGTTCATTAATCGCCCAAGGTAAACGTACGAGGTGGTCTCTGCAATGAGAGAGCCATCCAATTCAATTTTTTTGCCTTCGCACCATGGGTTTTTCATGAACTGGGTCTTCTTTCGTTTTATCCGAAGTCCAATCTTTTAACCCGCTTCGTTGAATTCGTTGATCATCATCTCGGCTTTGCTAGTACTTCTTGAGAAGATGACAATATCGTCGGCAAAACGAAGGTTTGATAGGAATTTTCTATCAATACGTATGCCTTTCTCGACCCAATCGAGTGACTTCATTATCTACTGCAGTGCGGCACTGAACAGCTTTGGCGATATTATGTAGCCCTGTCGAAGCCCTTTTCCTATGGGTATTGTAAGAGATCGATGGGAAAGCTGTATTTTCGCAGCGCGGTTCCGATAGCAGTCGGACAGTCCTTATGTCAGACGGCTCCACTCCTTGGTCGACGAGCGCTGATAGAATCGCATTCATTTCGACACTGTCAAACACTTTCTCATAGTCGACAAAGGTTAGGACTAGAGACAAGTGGTAATCCCGACAAACTTCGATGACCCTAGACACGATTTGGATGCGCTCCATGCAGCAAAGTCCTCTCCGAAATCCTGCTTGCTCAACTGGTTGCGCCTCATCCAATGTCCTTGATATGCACGAGAGGATA
The DNA here is from genome assembly GCA_900624975.1 of Angiostrongylus costaricensis. Lineage (NCBI taxonomy): Eukaryota > Metazoa > Nematoda > Chromadorea > Rhabditida > Metastrongylidae > Angiostrongylus > Angiostrongylus costaricensis. The sequence goes on from UYYA01000098.1 coordinate 87,916, forward strand.
ATCTTCGTGAAGAGTTTGTAGAGTACACTTAACAAGCATATGGGATGATAGTTACGAAGATCCACCCGGTCTCCTTCTTGGGTAGGATAACCGTGCGCGGCGTCCTTTACTGGTCTGGGATTTTCTCCTTTTGAAGGTAGCCTGTCATATGATTTGCGAGAAGTACATGTAAATTGTGGCCTCCAGCTCTAAGGAAATCGGCAGTGATATTATCGGGTTCTGGAGCAGTACCTCTTTTCATGCTTTGTATCGCAAGTCGAACCTCTGATGGAAGAATTCGAGGTGGTTTTTCTCCATCGGGGATATTAGGGTTCGGGACGGGGATTGTGGAACGGAAAAGGGAAGTGTAGAACGTTCCTGTTATTAATTCCATATCATGGCGGGAAGTTTTGACGATCCCATCTTATTTTCTGCCTACTATAACTATACTATATGTTCCCCACCATAGACACCTGCGGTCCAGAGTTTTGCAAATATCTCAGCAACGTTGTGATCCCATCTTCGTTCGTCAGGGCTGACAGCGGAACATTATATAATAGTTCATTACCTCTCCTCTCATCTCTCACACATTAAAAGGGCTCTTATAAGAAATATGTTTCGAACCACTGCCAGCGTGTGCACAGGTTGAGATCAGAGGGAAGAATCCTCGAAACTGGTGCACCAAATAGCCATTTCAAATGGTTACGAAACTGTAGCTTTTCGGCATAGGCATAGAGGAAAAACCACGCACCAGAGCGATAATTCTAACGAAAAAAAGGCTCTGTTCCTTTTGTCCTTTATTTCAAACGAAATAAGTGCAGCTATAAAATGTTGCTTAATAAGGGCCGGTCTTGAGAATTCCGTAAGAGTGATAGAAATACCATCGGACACTCTAAGACGCCAGCTAATTCGCAACCGCCTATATGACCGTCTATGTATAACAAAAAACTGCATAATTAGCCTTAACGGTAGAGACGGCGATTGCATGAGTTCGGGTACAGTCTATCTGATCCCTTGTAAAGCGTTCGGGGACGAATACGTTGGCGAAACGGGTAGACCGCTCTGCGTCCGCATAAAAGAACACCTAGTCAGTAAATCTAAATTAACACCAAACACTCCACTAGGCGCGCATAGGTTGCAGGAACATAACGGAGAAGATTTCGAAGTAGGAGACACTGTCCTCACGCAGGAATCGAAAACATCAGCGCGTAAAACTCTTGGAGCGTTTTGGATGAATTCCAAAAGTTCAAAAATGAACCGCAAGGGGGAGTGTCTTGTTATCACGCGTGACCTGGCGCCATACCTCAGGCTAATCCAATGACCTGACACAGGTACAGTCCCTGCCCCTGTATTACTCTGTGCGGCTGCTATCCATCAACTAGCTTAAATACTTACAAAAAATAAACGGTAGGTGTAAATGAGGCTGTTTCTTATGCGAATACAAATTTATTTGTTAAGTTTTATCTGCTAGGGTTATGAAAGTGTTTGGCCGAGTAGATCACATCTCAATTTAGCCTTTCCAGGCTCTGAAAAAGGCGAAACTGCCGAATCATCAGCTATTGTATCCTAATAAATTCTACGATAACAACTGTAGCAAATGTTTCTAATCGATTTGCCTCACATGTAATCCTACCGAAAATTAAGTAATTCGTGCGGGCTTTACTATAGTTCTCGTTTGTCACCATCACCTATTTCTCACAGCTACCCAGTAGGACCCATTAGCTCTAGGGATGCGGATATTTCAAATTTTTATCATGAGGCACGTTATTCTCACTAACTTCGACGAGAATATGGCCACAATTACCTTGTTAGGTTGTGCTATGGTAAAGGCTTGCTTTTACCTAGACTTCCTGATAAGAGTGTTGAGCCCTACCTACCTCGACTTACCCTGCTGAAAGATAAACCTCGCTTTTCATCACACTTGAACATTAGGATCAGCTTCTAGCAAGTTTAAGACATTAATTCATTGATGGTGGAATTCCAATGGAATTTCTATTGAAAATGCCTGTCAGTGTAAACACGTTTGTGGGTTTTCATGAGATCTTCATCATCTGAGCTTCATTGGTCCACATAATCATGTGACCTACTAAGCGTTATGCTTGCCTTTCGAGTTTTCTTATTCTTTCTTCCGTCATTTACAGTGCTATGATTAGTTACCATAATTATTTGGAACCTTCACTATCACTACAGATTTATGTCGAACACTTGCAGATGATAAGGAAGTAGTGCGCGAGTACGAGACGTTGAAAGAAGCTCAACACGACAACGTTCAGCACCTTATCGCCGCATATCAAAAGTAAAGTGTTCATGAACTTCTTCTTTGTTGACATTTAGAGCTGATTAACTTGTTACACTGTCAGACATGTCGTTGACTGAAGTCTTGTAAAATTCTTCAAATATATAGTTTTTTCAGCAACGGTTTTCTCTATTTATTCTGTGAACGACTCTATGAAGATGTTTTCTCTCGATTCACGCATTGTGACTATTATACAGAAGAGCAGGTCGGTCCACTTTTTAGTCGACTTCGGATTCCTGAGCTCTGTTAGAACATTCAGAACATTGGAACACTATATATCGATTTCAGATTCGACTTACTATTGGGCAGTTGACAAGCGCCCTACATTGGTTACACTTCAGAGGGTATGAATCGATTAGAAAAAATTATTGACTAAGTAGGAAATTCCATCGATTAACCAGATTTAACTTTCAGCATCGTTCATCTTGACGTTAATCCATATAACGTGATGTTCCAGTCGAAAAGGAATTGGATTGTAAAACTTGTCGATTTTGGCAGTGCTCAGGTAGACCTCAGTGGCATAAATAGCTCTTGAAAATGTCATGTATGCATCCTTATACTTATCCACCTCCAATTTTCTGAAGCTAAAATCGGTGTGGCATATAAATGTAGTTTTCTTTTACGCGAGTCGTCTTCACTTCTCTAGCGCGGATCTCAGCCCTTCGTGCATTTCATTTCTTTCTTCGCATCCAACATCCACGAAAGTTCTGATTTTTGGCATACAGGTTCATCGTCGCTTGAGAATAATTCTTTGTGAATGTTTTCGAAGTCTTGGGGTAATCGGACTAGAATGTTCCCACTTATGTTGCCAGAGAATGTTTTCCCCCCAGACAAATCTGGTGTTAATCTTTGACCGCGGAATGATGGAAGGGGCACGGGAGAGGAATGTCGAACCAGCACCGTATTGATCATGATCGGCATCACTACCATTGCAATTCCCGACTCTACGATGTAATATTAATGTGGGGTTGCAATATTTCATATTAACTTAGGACTTAAAATCTCAAGCCTAGTTTTTCACAATACCAAGCGGTGAGTTGAAGTGAACCCATACCGGCTAAGGTTTCTCACACGTACCCGTCATAGATACCTTTTTCGTTGGCAGCTGTCTTAACAGGAACGACGATTTCTTCTCATGTTCTCTAAAATGAGGTCTTAAATCGGTTATAAATATTATTAAGTGTGAAGAGGGTTCGCGCTCAATGAAAGATCTGTGATAGCTGTGAGAATCTAAGAGGAAAGTTTTGCACAGCAAAATAAGTGGTTTTAAAAAACCGAGTTGATATCAACTACTGTGAGATCTGAGCGTTAACAGAAGGATTATGCTGGTGTGCGCAATCGACTCTGTTTTTTTTCTTTTTTTTTTGTAAAAAATACACCTACAGTTCTCATTATTTTCGCTATTTTTGTAACAGACGATTTCGAATTGATTGCTTAAGTTCTGTTGCTAATAAGTATGTTTGTTTTAGATCTTTCTAAATTTTCCCATTCCAGCTCACAAAAGAAAGTATCAAGCCTTCTGAATTTGACGTGGCTTGGGCTGCTCCTGAGCTTCATGCCAAAGACACCCCAGTAACTGTACAAAGCGACGTGTGGGGTATGGGTGTGATCACATTTTGCCTGTAAGCGTTATTCTTTTGATATCTTTATATCTCGTTCAAGATACTAAGCCAGAAAATAAATAGCTGCTCTTACTTCAATTGTTTGCAGATTGAGTGGATTCCATCCATTCACTTCTGAATACGATCGCCCAGAAGAGGTCAAAGAGAATGTGATAAATGTAAAGTGTGATCCGAACCTGATCCCTGTGAACGCTAGTCAAGAGGCTCTCAGCTTTGTCACATGGGCACTGAAAAAGAATCCACTGTGAGTTAAAATATATTCAGTGTTAGATCATTACTTCAAAGTCAACGAAGACATCGTATATTTTATTAGATGCAACTGTAGGTTGCTTTCAATTGAATTATTAACTTTGGTAACCCACATCCTATCGAACGTAGCGATAGCGAGGTCTGCTTCCGATTGGTTCTTACAGCCAATGGGATTGAAGAAGACCGCAGCTTTATTTACTATACATGATTGTGCCATTGAAGGTGTTTTTTGGTGGTTATGTAGAAAGTGTTCAGCTGTAAAAGTAGAGAATGTGTGATTTATTACAGCAAAGCGAATAGTTTATATACAGGTTCAGTAGTGAAAAAACTATTTTGCTAAAGTTTCTCATAAGTGTCTCCGCGTCGAGTGATCGCAACCCGTCTTTCGGTCTTCGAACCGAGGAATTGTCAGTGGTTTCGAAATCCTCGTAGCACTGTGTAGTGTGAGAAACATATGATGACCGAATCAATAGAATTGTCGAATTGCAACAAAGTTCCACATCCCACTTCGGGTGGAATAACATCACTCCAAAAACGTACACAAATTTGGTGGAAACAAGCGAACATCTATCGTGTATTTCAATTTTACACATCTGGACTTCACATATTGTGCGGATCCCAACGCTTCCTTCATTCTACTCGTTTCCTCCAATCCACGATGCACGAAGTTCTTTGGATCTCTGTGTCGCTTCTACTGTTGCCTGAGGAATTTTGGTCTTCTAAATGCCGCTGATCGAGTAGCTTCTGGGTTTGAACCCTGACGTGGTCGTCCTAAGGCTTTCTCAGATCTTATTGTGGGTAGTCTACAACTTTTTTGGATTGGAGAGAGCTTCTTGCTTTTAAATGGGTCTGCCACCAATTTTTCCATCTTAACAGGAATGATTGTGGGGAGAGAGGGATTTAGTTGTCCAGTGATTTAAATTACATCCCTATCAATGCGCTGCTACCTGCGCCCCGAAGAATCAAATATCAGGAAAGATTCACATTGAAACTTGTTTGGAATGAAAACAATGTGATATTCAACTGCCTGAGAGATTCAGCCCAGGCAATACACTCATATATATATATATATATATATATACATATAATTATATTGCGATAATTTCCCCTTTCATCTTGGTGCTTCCAGACGCCGAATGCGAACGGATGAAGCCTTGTCGCACCGCTTCTTGTCATCAAATCAACAAATGGTGCGAAGAAGAGAAACAATTAAGTGAGTTTCTAACCTCTACAATTGATCACAATTTGTATATAACAGGAAAAGATCTCTGTTTTCCAATCGTTTTTATTTGATTAACAGAGTTCAGTAGAGTTCAAGTACAACCGCTCTACCGTATAGAATTTCTGAAACGATCATCCGATAACGTTGCAGCTTTTTATATGACACTAGTCAACTCATCTTGTATTCCGATCACGCCATGAACTATGAAGTAGTGAATTCAATGATTATATCTCCTTCTTCTTAACTCCTACCAACTATCAAGCTCTTTGCCTCATCTAAGAAAAATTTTCAGTAGAAACAGATGTGTAGACGTGTTTTATTTCTTCGAATTCCTTGTAGAAGCTGTTGTGAACACTTAGCATTTATTGAATATTTGAAAATAAAATGATGTATTTAGAGAAGTAAACCTTCTAGATATGCTTCCTCGCGCCTCTGTAAGACGGCACTGCTTACCAAGCAGAACCAGACGCAACCTGAAAACACTGAATTGGAACAGAAGTACGGTGGAAAGACTATACAGTAATTGCTAGGATCTAACCTCTAACATTTCTAATCGACCGAATGCTTATTGATTGCTTGATTGATCGTCGAGACGCTCTAACTATAGCTTCGAATCGAAATTTAAACGTGTAGATTCGTGTAATTTTAGTATACCAATTCTATTTTTCATTTGGGTGCTCGTGAAAGGATGGGGAACTTTCTCGAACATCTTATTTCCAAGAATTTGAGTTTTATTGCAGTAATTTCATTTAGTTAGTTATTTATCTTCTGCTTTACGTAAATGCGAATTGCGGTCAATTGTATTTCAGCGCCGGCCCAGGTTCTATGTTGTTCTTGTTTTTTCATATTTGTTTTTTCTGTTTCTTCTAGTAAACATTTGTTGTCGGCGTATCATCAGTTTGTTTAATCATTAAGGAACGAAGGGAAATACTGATTTAAAAAATGTGAGCCATACCGGCCCTAGAAGCCTTCATGATCCCTAACATCCCCTTTGAAGGAAGAAATAAAACATTTTATTAACTGGGCGATGTTAAATAGTGAATATCTTGCTTTCACCGATGATTTCATGAATAATACGGAAAGACCATCTGAAAACCTTCACATCGTGACACATGTGTTGAAATGGTACGTGTATGTTGTCATAGGGCGCGTGTAGCGCAGTAGTTGGAGGCGCCGCTGCGACACACACGTGGAATCGATACCCTCGCCTATGGCCCACCAAGAGTTCCATTCCTCCGGGGTCGGCAAATTGGTACCATATTTGTTTGGGAGGATAACAGCACTGGCTCAATACATCGGTAGGCCACCACGAGTCATTGTTAAGACCAGACATGCATTCAGTCACCTACAAACGATGCTTAATGAGCTTTATGTTGTGATGATCCAGAAACTACCATCTTAACGTCGTATATCTGAGATTTAGTATGTTTGTTCAAAATAAGATTCTCGACGTTGAATAGATCACATCTACCAAGCATAACTTTTTGTCTTCTATTCAACGAAATATGATCTGCTGACTATCGATGAGTATAGTTTCCTGATTCACACATGATCGCCTGTATCACCTGTAGTCTCGTTGACCATTGAGTGACGAGCCGGCTTCTTGTAGGCTTTTCCTGAGGAACTCTGACCATCGCGTCGGTGGTCGTCTGCACAGAACGGCATCCTTGATTTTTCATCGTTGACGTAGGTCGGACCTTCGGATCCCTTCCCTTATTTATGTGAAACGGGATACTCCTAGCATCGTCCTTTCGGCTGCACGTTCGATAACGCTGAGCGATCTATCATCCTGCTTACGCAACGACCAGGTTCCTGACGCATACGTTAGGACAGGAAGTACCGTTGAGTCGAAAATGTGGGTACAGAGTCGGGTGTTCTTTGTTCTCTTCACTACAACCTCGATCCAGCATAGCGAAGATGGTAGTTGCCGACCATCGATTTTCACTTCCATGTTGTCCCATTCCAATGTTCGCATGACGTTCTCGCGGTTGGCAGTGAATAATTTTGGCGGGATGGTATCGCTTTGCCTTGCCCCTCTTTTGACGTCAATGTTAATATCGTTGTAGAATGGTGATATCTTCATTGCGAAATTTTTGTACAGCTCACGAAGAATCCTTTCATATAGAGTAGGAACTTCTTGGTCTATTTCGTTCCGTGGGAAGTCTTTTTCCACTTCTTTTCTAATCCATTAGTGTTAGTAATAGCAACTTCTGTGGCCCTGTGTCGCGTACCCTAATCCAAATGAAATGAATTTCTTCCAGAAAAAGGGGAAAAGCATTCTGTTGCCTGTGTACCAATATTGTACCAATATTTGTGGCACTAAAACTGACACTAACTGTGGCAGTGTCGACGGTAGTCTGCAATGTATAGCAATACTTTAGTAATCACAAACAGTTCTCTTTCCTCAGATGGAGTGTAGGCAGCCTGTGCACATTCCCAATTGCTTCTTGTTAAAAGATAGATGTTTTGGAAGTTGTTCAGAAAAAGCACAACAACACTCCCAGCACACTCTGCACAGTTGCTGTGATAGAGTGGATCTCTGATTTGTGATGCTGAAATCGTTGATATTATCACAAGTTGGGTAGCTCTTCGTTTTCCACTATATTGTAACCGTTCTCCATACGTCGAATAAATCGATTTCAGGCGAAACGTTTACTATTGCGGAATTAAGGTATTACGGCTTATTAATAATTCTCCACAACACTAATATCCAGAAAATAATAAAGTCTTACACGGTTTATTGAAGCGTTCCATCGCTCCACGTATTCATTACCCTTAGTACTCGGTAGTACTTAGTATGTAAAAAAATGCCGCAACAACGAACTTATCACACAATTCTGTGGACCTGAATATAACCCTATAAAAAATATGAATCTAGTATCTTACTAAGGTTTTTAACATAGGCTCTTCAACGACGAAAAATGAGAAGTTTTGCCGCTTCTGGATCATTTCAGACTATGCAGCAAGTGGTTTTCCGAATTGCATCGGTAGATGCAGTTAAATAAAGTGTATATAGTAGAACTCAAACTATTTTAAAAATTTTTCCTGCTAGGCATGCCTCGAACTTTTTAGGCGGATTTCTCAGAATTAACACATCTCAGTTTCAAGATCTCTGCATATATATATATATATTTATATATATATATATATCACCTGTGAATCGGTGTCCTCCAGAAACGACTGGTTGGATTCGACGCACCAGTGATCGTCCGCATCGTCTTTTCCACCGGAATATGAGAGAAGAATGTGTGAAAACCCAATACAATCAGAACTGTATAAGAACATAAATAAACAAATAGTCTCATCTCATGGGGCGGATAGCACAGTGGTAGTGATGTCCATCACGACCATGGTGGTAGTCTGGTTCCGCTCCGGGCCAACCAAGCCACTCGTCTCTGTGGGGTCGGTAAATTGGTACCGGACTTCGGAAAAAAAATCTCCTCTCGTTTAGAGCTAACAATGGACAATGAAAAATCGTAAAACTACAGTACTTCTTTTTATTTTATTCAATCCGTCTTTACGTCTACTGTGCGGGTCCCAGCACTTCTCACATTCGATTCGTTTCCTCGCATCCACTGTCCACGAAGATCCTTCAACTTTTACGTGTGGCTTCGGTTTCTGAATGAAGATTTCCATTTCATCTGGAATGTTGTAGAATGCTGGTCGACCAGTTCTTCTTAGAGTCCTGAGATAACCGGGCTGGAGCGCTCCCAACTGGGTTGCACAGAGCGATTTTTTCTTTTTTCAGACAAGTCCGATGCCAATTTCCCGAAGCCGGAGGTATGAAAGACTTGGTTGGCCCGGAGGAGAATCGCTAGCACCATGCTCGTGATGTGCAGTAACTCTATAATACTCGCGCAATAGAGCTCTTTATCCAAATTAGGCACGACAAGTCGCAGTAGATCAGTTGTGAAGCTAGAACACATTATGAGACCAAACTATAAGAACGAATGTTTCGTAAGAACTATCGGAAGAAGAATTTAAACACTCACTCATTCTTCCCACAGCAACATTTCACATTGTCCTCCCGCGTCTCCATCTTCTTCATAACCATTAAGGGGTGCTATTTGATTGAAAGCGGCTCTCAATTCAAGAAACTCTAATCGTTGAACCGGAAGCATAGGACGAAAAATTTAAAAAAAGCCGCTAATAAAGGAGCAAGAAAAACCTAAGCTCAAATAATGAAGAAATAAAAGTACTTGCTGCAGATTCAGCAAGTTCTCCGCTCAAGTGGGGACACGCATCCTTATCGTCAATGCCTTTGGAGACGTCATCATCACTATCCATCGAGAGTTCATCGAAGTCAGTCGAATTCTTTAATATCAGCCATACTTGGGGCCTATAAGAATAAAATTGTTGGTCAGCTCTTAGTGATAAACTAGAATCTCTTTCCGTATCAGTACAATGGCATTCGTTGATGCCACATGGAATGTAAAAAATGTATAAATGTCTTACCTATAAAGAAATTGCGAAATAGACCCAATTATAGTAACGCAAAAAACACCGCATGCGAACAGCCATGCGGTTGCACGATCGACAATTTCAACAACGGTGTAGTACAGTGTACATAACATATACATTTAAGAAATATAGCAAAGTTGAAGAGATAAGAATTTGGTAGCAATGCGTCTGGGATAATCTGTTCTTCTCTACACCAAGAGTTCCCCATGAATTAGGTTTTCATAAAGTTGACTCGTTGTTCAGTATTCCTTCCATTTCATTGAACTCAGTGAGCACTGCCCGTGTTACTTCCATGTTGTCTCAAAATTTAACAATATCGTCGGCAAAACGAATGTAAAAAAGGAATCATCAATAAACACGCATTGTCGCTGTGGGGTGGCACCACCATAAAACATCGGTGAACCGCTCTGCAATACTATGTCGTCCTTCGTTTTTGTTCTACTGACTGGACATTAAGTAGACTGTGTAGCATATAGTAAAATTAAAAAAAGGACAAAGCTCTCAGTTTGCAAAACTCCGGACCGCAGGTGTTTGCGGTGGGGAACGAACGCGCTATTGTCCTTTCCGGGGAGCAACGCGTTCACCACCACACCATGCGGGTCCTTCGTTTCGTCTGTCTCTCAGCTAGTTCTATCGATCTTTTGCCATCAGCAATCACCCGTCATACCCTGCCGTTAATAAGGATAGGCAGCAAATAAAAAGACTAAGATTGTGATTGCAACTATAGCCTCAGCTTAACTGGATTCAAAGCCGATTTGGGCTCTCCAGATTAATCCCATAGACGGGTGATTGCTGTGGCAAAGATCGATAGAACTAGCTGAGAGAGAGGCGAAACGAAGGACCTGCATGGTGTGGTGGTGAACGCGTTACTCTCTGGAAAGGACAATAGCGCGTTCGTTCTCCACCGCAAACACCTGCAGTCAGGTTTTTCCAAATATCTCAGCATTATAGAAGTTGTATTTCGCAACATACCCTGCCGTTTAAAAAAAGAATAGGCAGTAAATAAAAAGGTTAAGAAAGCTCACAGTGTTGATTAATCCCTGAAGGATGTGTCATGCATTCAACTTCATTAAGAATGCGTCGTTGAAGGTGCTTGAATGCACATATGGACTGTACAATGACTCGCGGTGACTACCGATGTATCGAGCCAGTGCTGTTACCCTCACAGACAAGTCTGCTACCAATTTGATCACCCCAGCGGGATGGAATGCTTGATGAGCCATGGGCGCAGAGATCGATTCCACGTGTGTGTTTCAGTGCACCTCTGACCACTACGTCACACACGCCCTTTAACTCGGGTAACACATGGCACTGAAACTAAACCACTTTCCACTTGCCAAATTATTTTGGTTCTACAGCTCGGGAACCATTCAAGTTCTTCTGAATACACCTTAAGATTGCCCCCATTGTGGAAAGGTTATAAAGCACATTCAAATAGCCTGATCGGGCTGTAGTTGCGAATTTCATCCTTATTACCCTTACTGTTTATTAACGTGGTACCCAAAGCCTTCCAATGATTGAGCGTTCACCTTACCCGTAAATGTCACATATTTTAAGAAGTCAAAAAAACGGAAGATGAAGAAGCACAACGTGCTTACTGAAAAGTCGTCAAATTGTCCGCTTACCTAAGGGCATGCATCCTCTTCAGCAATGCCTTTAAAAAGCATCACCATCCAACCAGAGTTCACCGAATGCTCAGTCCAGTTATTCAATTCCAGCTATACTTGGGCTCTTTTGAATTAAACCGTTGATCAACTAAGAATGCTAAACGAGTATCTCAGGATCTTTGAAACATGTGGCGTACAATTATCAATGAATGGAGTTAATTATTTATACAGACGGAACAGTTTCCAGTGTGCTTGCATAAAAAAGGTGTGGATGAGATTCAAGTGACTAACAATGGCCGTTTCATTTTACTCATGGCTTCACAAGAGGTGGATAAAAACGCTGGGAATGCCAGATTCGAATCATTGGAGCTCTGCGGAGCGCGAATGGGGCGAAATCGTATAGGTGGTTAAGAAGAGCAAAGCTCACGGTATTAATGAATCCCTGAGGGATGCGTCATGCATTCGAATTCATTAAGTACGTTACGTTGAAGGTGCTTGAATGCACATCTGGCCTTCACAATCACTCGTGGTGGCTACCGAGGTATTGATCCAGTGCTGCTGTTCTTCCAGATAAATCTGGTAACAATTTGCCGACCTCGGAGGGATGGAAGACTTAGAGAGTACGTGCGCGGAGATCGATGCCACGTGTGGATCGAAGGGCGCCTCCGACCACTGCGCCACACTCGCCTTAGAGTTTAATGGATAAAAATAGAAGATAACGTTTGATGATATGTAATTATCTGGTGTTTTAAAATAAGGCTTGGTAAACTTCTTCCGTCTAAATGATTAGTTTCAACAGTATCCTAGTTTTCTGATCCGGAATGCTTATGAAACACTCTTACTCGAAGCAGTAAAGATTTGTCTCTATTATAGGTTGCATTTCCTAAATCTTTAGCATGCACAATATTGCACCTAGTTGTTTTTTTTTTACCTTTACTGTTAATTTCGTCTTGAAATTTATAAGTTTATCGTTGAACAATGCAAATGGTTGGACTCATTTTCTCCGTAGGTGCTTCGTAGATTTCGAAGCTGTAAAGTCGATTTCTATTTAATGTTTTGTTCAATGATTACTGTTAAAATGTGTTCGACCATTCCTTAAGCACGTTGTATTTCTACAAGAAGGGATTCTCCATTGCATTGTGGACAGCCGGTTTCGAGCATCATTTACGAGCGTGCGAACTATCTCAATACCTATGACTCAATGAACCACAGTGTTTCAGAAAAAAACCACCTCATGGTTTACGTAGTGAGTGAGTTATTTATTATTTATTTATTCATATGTCTCATCTCCAAAAATACTGTGGAGATGTAGGATGATTAGAGCGCGTGTGGCGTAGTGGTTGGAGGCGCCGCTGCGACACACAGGTGGAGTCGATCCCCTCACCTGTGGCCCACCAAGCCTTCCATCCCTCCGAGGTCAGCAAATTAGTACAAAACTTGTCTGAGAGGATAGCAGCGCTGGTTCGATACATCGGTAGGTCACTGCGAGTCATTGTAAAGACCAGATGTGCATTCATTCACCTTCAACGATACTCAATGAAGTCGAATGCATGGCGCATGCCTCAACGACTGATCAACGCCGGGAGCTTTATCCTTTATTCATAGGATGATTGAAAAACAGCTCTCTGTTTTTAAAAAATTATTTGTTTGGATATATATATATATATGTTGAGGACATTGGAGATAGCATAAATTTGATGTGGAAGTGGAAAATCAACATATTCTCCCAGTAAGAAAGCAATCGCATCTTAATGCTGATATGGGACATATTCATAAATTGAAGCGGACCGCGGTCACTTCAGCAGCGAATAATAAGTACTTAGGCGAAAGTAAGTGATATAATTCCCAGCTTTCTTAAGTAGGATTTGTCACACTAATTCACACTAACTCTTGCTTCATAAGAGAACTGTTTTGCTCTCTCATGTTTATATTAGTCATATCGTTATAAATTTCTTGTAGAAACGGACTTCAATGCATGTGGAAACAGCTGGTCGAATCGAACAGCTGCGGTGGAGTTTGAAAGCTTTCATGTCTCGTGGTCATTTCAAGACAGACTTTTATTTGCTCAGGTATATACATGTATTGATATGTATATATATGTACATAAATACATAAAACATTTCTATGAGGGACAAAGAATAAAGCTCTCAGCGTTGATCGATCTCTGAGGGATGCGCCGTGCATTAGATTTCATTAACCATCCTATGAGGTGATTGATTGCATATCTGGCTTTTACAATGACTTGGAGTGTCATACCGATAGATCGAGCCAGTGCTGCTATCCTCCCAGATAAGTCCGGTACCCATTTGCCAGCCCCGGAGGGATGGAAGGCTTGGCGAGCACGGACGCGGGGATCGACCCCATGTGTGTATCGCATGGCCACCAATTTTCCGTCTTAGTAGGGTTGATTGTGGGGAGAAAGGGATTTAGTTGTCCGGTACGGAGTTGATTAATTCTTCTGCGCAAATTAAATAGCATCAGCAGCAATGCGCTACCCGTTCGCCGAAGAACCAATTATTAGAAAAGGTTCACGTTGAAATGGGTTTGGAATGAAAACAACAATGTGGTAATCGACATTAACTGCTTGAGAGATTCAAGCCAGGCAATATGCTCATCTATTGGGATTATTCCCTCTTTCATCATGCTGCTTTCAGACGCCGAATGCGAGCGGATGAAGCCTTGCCGTATCAGTTTTTATTGTCGCATCAACAAAAGCTGCGAAGAAGAGAAACAATAAAGTGAGTTTCTAACCTTTAAAATAGATCAAAACTTGTATATTACAGACAAAGATCTCTCTATTCTAACGGTCTTAACGGTCTTTATATTAAATAAAAGGGTCCGACATTAATGTTGATTGGTGTGTTGTTGTTGGTTGTTTACGTTAGTTGAATTTGAACCAAAAGCTGCAGTTATTCGTGGGTGTTATGTGTCAGTGATAAAAACACGATCGCTTTACTGTTGAAAATTTCTGAAACGATCATCCCATCACCCAGCAACTTTTTTGTGATACTAGTATGTCCGATCCGTATTCCGATTGGATCATAAACTATGAAGTAATGAGTTCACTGGGTATATCTGCTTCTGCTTAACTTCTTTCAACTATCAAGCCCGCTGTTTCATCATCTAAGGAATTCAGTAGAGACAGATGCGTGGACGTGTTCTATTCCACTGAATTGCTTGTAGAAGCTGATCTCAACTTCCAGCTTTTATTTGTTGTCTTATTTAAATTTACAGGTAAAATGGTTTATCTCGTAGGAAGAGAACTTTCCACATATGCTACATCCCGTCCCTGTAAGATGGCACTGCTTGCCAAGCAGAACCAAACACAGCTTTAAAACACTGAATTCGAACGGAAGTACGGCGGGAAGACTGTGCAATATTTACTCGGATTTATTCAGGAAACACTTTTATTGATCGAGTGCCTATTGATTGCTTGATTGATCGCTCGCCGAAACTGTCGCTTTGAATCACAATTTAAACACGTAGACCATGTCATTATAATATTACTGATTTTATTCCTTATTGAAGTGCTCATGAAAGGATGGGGAACCTTCTCCGGCATTTGTCTTCTAGAATTTGAGTTTAATTGAAGTGATTTCATTTAGTTGGTTATTTACCTTTTCCTTTACGTAAATGCGTGCTGCGATCTATTCTATTTCAGCGGCGCCGACCAACGTTTTGTACTGCTTTGTTTTCTTATGTTTGTTTTTGTTGTTCTTTATAGCAAAGATCTGTTGTCGGCTGATCTTATTTAATCAATAAGGAACGAATGAAAGTAATAATCGAAAAAAGGAATAAAAGTTCTTATTGAAAAAGTTTGAGCCACGGCTTCAGAAGCCCTCATGAGCCCCAACATCATCTCTGAAGGAAGGAATGAAACGTGTTTTATTCAATAGTTGACGTTCGGTGGTGAATACTTCAGCTTTATCGATGATTTTAACACCATAAGCAGTAGAAAAGAACATCTGTAAACCTTCACATCGTAACTCATGTGTTAGAATGATGCGTACGTATTGTGATGATCCAGAAATTTTTCATCGTAACGTCGTACGTCTGAGTTTGTCTGATGGATATCACGGTCGTTAGAGCGGTGATGTTGGCAAAATTCAATCCAACATTTACAGTGTTTAACGATCTTGTTTTTACTGACCAGCTTCGTGGATTCTAATAATTAATACTCAAATGGAAACAAACAAAAATGGAGGTCAAATATAGAACTACTGTAGAAATAATCTCTACGAGTTAGAGAGAAATATTGGTAGTGGTTTTCTTATAAGAGCGTCATTGTCCGGATAATTATTTTTGCTCTTTGGATGCCTAACTTTGATGGGAGACAGTACCTAATGTAATACATTTCTGCCATTATTTTATAATTGACGTTTTGACTTTAATAACTGTTACACGGATTGCCTAATGTCGGCGCAGTGCTGCATTGCAGCATATACGTGGTCCTTGATTCCATTCTCAGCGCAGAACTCACCAAGGTTTTCGTCTCTCTATTGCCAGAGTGCTAGTACCAGACTCATCTGCAACGGTAGCACCATTAATTTGATACATCGGCAAGCCACTGCAAGTCATTGAGCAGGCCATTCAATCACGACTATCGATGCTTAATGAAATCGAATGCATGGCGCATCGTTCAAGGGTTGACCAATGCCGAGAGCTTTATCCTCGTCCCTTATCTCTATGGTATGCACTTGCAGGTTGCTTAGCCGTGTATTGTATCAGCACAGACAATCTGCGGAACTGGGCTAAGGAGTTCTGCTAATCAGTTAACCTTGTTAATTCCTCCGACCTTCTGATGCGTCATATCGTCACTAGAGTATGTTAGCAATATCACAGTTGTTCATAGACGTCCTGCTACCACACAGAATTAGTTCTCATCGGAATCACCCAAGCTAAATCTGTGAGTAATCTCTTCAAAAGTACTAAACAATAGTTTGAAGGAGCGAAGCGAACTGCGTATTTCTGTTGGACCACGGATGCAAATTGGGTTAGATGTTGCTCGAGCGAGTAACATGAAGGCAATTGAAATTGTAGATGACATGGATGATTTGGACAACGTGGGAGGGATGAATTATCGTTGTAACCAGTGATAGAAGAAAGGGCGACAACTCTTAATTCTGTGAAGTAAGGAGGGTAAAACTGAAGCAGATACACCGTGAGCAGGTGGCAATGCCTATATACCCTTCATCATGGGCCAAATATGAAGATCTTTTGCAATGGCTAATCTAAAATCTCACGAAACTGATATGTTGAGGGGTTATAAAGTTCAAGACATTGTTGAAATGTGGAGATGACACTATAAAACCTTTTCAAGTCCGATGTAACGAAAGTTCGCGACAAAATATAGAGCAGTGAGTAAACTGTTTCGAAGCCTCATATTGGCTACTAAACAAGCACGAAGAAGGACAACACGGGAAAGTATCGTGGCGGCGGAAATCAACACTATGACCTCCGGTCGAACTGTGCTACTCGAGTGGCACGATTTCACTAGGACATCTTGGTCAGCACTACCATCCTCTTTAAAATTGCGACTTGTGTGAACTGTTGAAGTCCAACATAGAAGATGATCGCCATCACAACTTTATCACCAGCGATTTCAAACCTAACTTTGGTTTCAGGACTTTCCTTTTCAATCTTATGTTCGGTTTAGTCTCTACATTTGTGTACTCTTCTAATTCTATGTATCCTTAAGGATGTTTTTTGCAAAAACTTCTTTGATTGGTAATGAATATTAGTGAAAAATCCTATCCTTACTTTAATTTTTAGGCATATTTCTTTAAATCACTGTAGTTCCCAGTTCTGACTGCTTTAAAACTTTACCATGAAGTAATTCCAATGAAAATAATGATCAATGTGTAAATACAATTACAATAAATGAAGGAAAGGATTAACGGAATATAACAAATGAGATATTAGACAAAGCTAATAATAGATTAACTTCACCACTCTTGATTTTACGAAGCAGAGAAATTGTAGTAGTGGCATCAAACTAAAGGTAGAACGCTGGAAATCACCCGAGGGGCAGCAATGGCGCAGGGTTTGTTGTCGCCGTTATCGCGGTCAGCGATCGTGGTTCAGCTCCCGCTACCAGCTTATGAGGACACACACTGAGCATATATCATAGGAATATTGATGAGAGTTCATTTCCTGAGGCAGGAACCTTTTCTTTTATGAAAGAGACGAGATTAGCAAAGAGATCGAGAATGATCAAATGGAAAATCCAGAAAATCCAGGCTCAAACGGAAATCTCCGGATGGAATTTTGCTCCTGGAGGAATACATAAGTCCTAGGAAGGAACTGTTGTTAAATTTAAGCAGGATTTCTCAGATTCAAATGTATATAAAGAGTTCCACGTTATTATTAGTTCACTGACGACAATTTGACCCACACTTGTGTTACACGGAGCTAAAAATAGTCTAACACTTTAGGCACAAAGTTTTTCGCTTCACTTTTCTCAGCTTGCAGCGCACTTTGGAAGTTGGACATCTTTGCGAGTACACAAGTTCATTTGTTCTATAACGATGAAATTCTAAGGTTCTGGGACCCATAAATCGCTCTTATTTCAGCTTTCGTCGTCGAGACTCGCCCACCAAAATGTAATGGTGTCTTGAAAGGCGCCGTTGAAATTGCTACAGTTTTGTTGTTGCAGTTTTCAAAGAAAACCACTGAAGAGATAGAAATGATATCGCTTCTGGTGTTCATCAATTACTAAGGAATGCGCCATGTATTCCACTTCACCAAGCACCGTTAGAGAGGAATGAAACTATATCCACCCTGTACAATTACTTTCTGTGGCCTAGCGATGTATCAAAACAGTCCTCCTATTCTCTCAGACAAATATGCTTTCAATTTGCCTACCCCGGAGGGTTGGAAGGCTTACTGAACCCGGCCGGGGCGGAGGGTGTAACCAATGAAAAAACTGCAGAGTACTGCAAACAGCTTTTGTATTTGTTCGGTTTCTTTGTAATTTGTTTGCATTGAGAACAAGCATTCGAATTTCACAATTGAAATGATCTCGCATACATCACCATTTAGCACAAAAGATCATTATGTCGGTTAAGGCAGTGGAATGAAGGCCTCAGCCCATTGATCGCGCACCGGCTCGTCTTGATACACATATACGTTAAAATGTTTTTAGACACTTTAACTACTATTGGAATGTTTCAAAGCTTTTTTCTAGCTATATGCATTCCTACCACTGTTTATGAAGCTGTGAGATCTATGAAACGTGCGTAGCTATCAACGTTTAAGGGTTTAAACAAACATAAGCAAAAGTTCAACGCTTTTCTGTGAATTTTAGTTCCGCTTTCACATTACAGTGTCCCCATAAATTTTTCTGATGTTACATTTTTGTTTCTCATATCCAATAACAGAATAAAAGTGCATAGAGTTCTCCAACTCCGTTTCAAGCCTAATGGAAGTCGTAGGGCATTGTGGGTCGCACAGTGACTTCCTGCTTTCCGAGTGGCCTTATTCCAGGAAAGCAGCGGACTCTGCGATTAGCCGTGCGACCAGCGGTGAACGATGGTTACGTTCAAAAGTAGGCCGAACAATGGGGCAGTCGTTAGAGGCGTCCTGCAATGCACACACGGTGGCTGGTTCGATTCCGCAACTTGCATAGGAGAGTAGAAACGCTGACTTGATATATGGACATACGACACCAAGTCATTGTATAGACCAGATAAACATTCTATCACTTCTAAGATGCTGATAATGTCGATTGCATAGCGCATACGCTGAGAGTTAACCAACATCAAACGCTTTTATCTTGCTTTTAGAGTCACCACTAAAATTGAGTATTTTTGCAAACAACTGAAACTAGTGTTTACAGTGTGAATCCTCGAAGTTACTAGAAGTTGCTGGCTGAAGGCTTTAATTCTGACGTAAAATGAATAGCGTTTCATCGAGATGATGTTGAAAGTAAACCCGTAGTGGGAACACAAGCTAATGTGTTACTTAGTTTAAATTCTTTTAATATTGATGAATCACTTTAGAAATCATGAACCATGCCGTGATGACGATACAAGCTTTAGCCGTAGTTGTTGAAGTTCCTAAAGCCATCAAACATAATTTTCAGATAAAGTGTGATTACTATTTCAGAGCAGACGACATGCATTTGGGCCAATGCACACTGCTCGCTTGAAGGGGTTAAGAGGATCGCACGCGGTCACCGTTAGAGATTAGGCGTGTTCAAGAATGTGCCAAAAGTGTTATATCGACTTACCTATGTTACAAAAACGACAATCATTATCATTGCGGCCAGATCCGTAATCACTACAGCTCTGTTTGAAGAAGGTAATGTTCATTTGTTGTCGCCACTTCTTGTCATCATGCTGGGGAAGAATATCGGTAAGTAGACGTTGGCTTTCTCACTTACTGATGTTAGAATTTGGAGTTGTACTGCTGTTGTGGGTAGTTTATATGCTTGATATGACACGAGATAGTTCATTTCAGCAATAAGGTAAGGCAAACACGAGAGGGAAGCCTTAACAAAGTTGTAGGTGCAGCAGAAACCGTTCCACTGATTAGTATTTTTCTCTTCTTTACCATATCCACATCATACTAGGCAAGAAGATGTATTTACATAGTTTTTATGTGGTCATTAGACTTCGATAAAAGTGATGAAGTGTACAAAGAAGAGTGAGAGGGGAGAGATTTAGAGACAGAATGAAGAAAGAGCCTTTATTGTGAAGGAAATTTTTTAACAATGCAGAAAACAAATGAGCAGTATTAGAAGAAGATAGGCTAGAGCAACTACAGGTAATGCTCCTTTAGCGTTAGTCCCCTTTTAGGTTAAACTAGTTTCCCACTTTTGGACCGCGAATTTTTCAGAAGTATGTTGGATAACTTTTACCACCAAGAGCTGTGAACTCTGTCCATCCTGCTTAAACTTTGAGGCTATTGCTACACACCGTTTTGAGCCGAACAGACGAACATCTGTCGTTTGTCGGCAGTGATTTCCAGAGATAGAAACATGATCGTAAAAACAAGAATGTGTTCGTTAAGTTTTAAGGAGCACAATTCATTGTTGCTCCAAGCCGATTGCCGAACGAAGGACACATCGCACTGGGGTTAACAGGGGCCTTGCACTGCACCTATAATCGTTGATTCGGTTCCATGCCCAGGCAAACTGAATCCTCCATCCACTCGTGGTTGACAAATTAGAACCAAACATGTTTGAGACATTGAAAGAAGCGCTTACCTGACACATCGGTAGAGCTTAACTCCAAGTATCACCGCTACGAGGCTACTACGAATGGAGTCGAATTTATGGTGGATCCTCAAAAGCTTGATCAAACGAACCCTTTTCTTGGCGCATTATCCCCAGATTCCTACTCTTAAGGGAAAATTTTCAAATGATCGAAGGTCTCATATCTCTTCGATACCTATAGTTAACATCATTGTGCTAGTCGGTGTTCCATGGCATATTATCGTTTTACGACTCTTATCAGTGATATTCATGCAGTAAAAAACCCTATGAAGCTTCGTTTAGGTAGAAAGGTCGGCGCAAATTTCGTCAACACGCAGTATCAAGCATTTCTCACGGAGCAAAAAGATAAGAAGAATGCTATGAATAAAGCAGAACAAGCCGTAGGAAAAGTCTCAGCTGGTAAACCGCCAATGTCGAAAGCGCATAAACGAGACGAGATGAGGAAAAAGGGGTAGGAGACCCGTCTTCATCAGCTACACCGATGAAACGTAACATCTGAAGTCAGCATATCAGCCTAATGCTTCGCTCTCATTATATTTCTTAAGCCGATAGGTTTGAAAACACAAAGAATAGCTTAGCTTCAAAGGTCTGTTGAAAATGCTTTCTGCTAGTATTTGTCCATATATGAGCATCATAGCTGATTAGTGAGAGGTTAGACGATACCTTTAGGAAAGGCAGGCTTTACGAGCCTTGATTTTAAACTTCTGTAGTCTGTGGTAAAGACTGCCGTGAAATAATAGTGGACTTTTTCTTCTAATCAGTGCTTGATGCAATTCCAACAATTTTCTGCAACTGTTTTCTTAGAATCTCATAAATTTTCGCGGCAGTACTTCTGTGCCGCAATAACCTTTCAGGAACGTTTTATCCACTGCCTATTACAATTTTTCACGGCAGTATATTATGTGTGATAAAACCACAGTAATGCCGAGATATTTGCAAGGAAGCCGCACGGTGTAGTGGTGGTGAATACGTTAACTCCCTGGAAGGATAACAGCGTGTTCGATCCTCACCGCAGACGCCTGCGGAAGGGAGTTTTTCAAATATCTCAGTATTACTGTAAGTGCAAAAACCAAACAAGCAATTTCTACAAGTGTACTAAGTCCAGGGGCGGATAGCACAGTGGTAGTGATGTCCGTCATCACGAGCATTTTCTTTCAAAAATTCAAGAAATTCTATTAGATGCAATTTCATCTGCTTCAGGAGAAAAGTCATCGTTTTCTTCACGTTTGACCTGAAGGTCTTAAAGGATCCACACTTTACCATACATCACAATAGGTTACAGAAACGTATGATTTTGTTATGTAGTAGAAGGGCTCAACACTCATCATAGCAAATGTGTCGCTACCAATCAAGCTTCTCATTTTTCAAATGAATTCCTTAAGTACTTCTACGACCTCTTAAACAATTTTTGAAGATACAGCTTCGCCTATCGGTTTCAAATGGTTGTTGTCAACTACTGACAAGTGGCTTATGACCTCCGTCAAGACAAGCCATTCCTCCGGTCTATAACCTAATGAGCCATCTGCGCCGTATTCGTTCAGATGCCTTTTCCTGGTTTATGCTTTGATGAGCTCTTAAGAAATATGATTGGCTTTCATGATTTGTGGGCATCATTTCACCTGACTAAAATCATTGTGACTTGATTAATTTAAGTAGAAAAATTACTACGTGGCAAGCTAACAGTTAATATTTCTTACAAGACGTGCTTGCAAAATTCATGACGCAGGATCCGGGATCCGTCAGCGACTAGCGGTCTAGAGGCGATTCCCTGAGAATCAAGTCTATTCAGAAAATTGAGCAGCGATTTTTGCTATACTGAATTGGCTTATATCTTCTGTATTTGTGTAGGCATGTCGTTCATGCCGATTCGAAAAAGATTAAACTTAAAAGAGAATTAGATGCAAAGGAGGCGGCTCTCGTCTTGTTACATAAATCAAAAACATAGGCCTTTCACACCTAACATCATTTCAGCACGTGTGACCTCATGCATTGATATAAACGTGTGTGATTCCGAGCGTTTGTTTTACCGCTAAGAGTAGATTTTCCATAGTTCTTGTATTCAAACGATAGCTCATCTAATGCAAATCTTATGCCATACAAGATCCATGGAAAGCTATTACTTTCACCTAATAATCCACAAAAACCCCTTTTGGACGAATCTTTCTCATTGCACGTAGGACATGGCCAAATTTGAGGGGTTGTAGAATATGTATTAAATGGCTCACACAATGTAATGAAACTTAAAACGAAATATATCTTCAAGAAAGAACTCTTCTACTGTAAACGGCATTTCTCGGTAAAGTTTTCGAGATAGTAAAGTACAAGAAGAAAGAGGAAAGATGTCTCACATTTCAGAATATTTGTGCAAGCAGACAGCGATGAAATGGAACTAACGATAATGGAAAAAACAAGATCAGCAAGTCGTCCGTTCATTTGCCCACCACGAACTAGGCAAGCCATAGAAACGCTTCCTGAACGTTTTTAAACAATACACATGTAAACTTAGTTCTTAAGCTATGCATATGAAAATATTACAGTGATTTTTTCAGAAAAATGAAATGGAAACAAATAATGAGGAAATTACCGAATGTTGCATCGATGGTAGGTCTTGCAACAATATCATTTGCCCTGTGCTGATTGTCGACTGACTAAGTTGACACCAGTTAAATCCTCTACTCGACCCTGTTGCCTTTTAAGTCACGCAGTGGATTTTGCTTACTCAAGAAGGACGAAGACCTCTGCAAGGAAGATCGAGCGTGTTTTCGATAGTCTTCTTGTCTTTCTCTCGGTACACCAGTCGCTGTTTGGTCTTGTGCGCCGCTTGTTATAGAGCCGTATCACGTGTTCGGCACAACCGATTTTCCATATTTTTTTTTACTTCTGACCTTTTCCCATCGACTTAGGATTCTTTTGGATTTCGTTTCCCAACTGAGCCACAAGGGATATTCCTAGCACCACTCTCAATAGCACGTTTAATAACGCTGAGCGATTATACAGAGAGAAAGTCAGTCGTGAGAATTGCTAGGTGGTCTATTATGGTGTCT
The DNA here is from genome assembly GCA_900624975.1 of Angiostrongylus costaricensis. NCBI lineage: Eukaryota > Metazoa > Nematoda > Chromadorea > Rhabditida > Metastrongylidae > Angiostrongylus > Angiostrongylus costaricensis. Next base: position 111,613 of record UYYA01000098.1, read on the forward strand.
ACATAGTGTTCTGGTTCCGAGGAGCACTTTAGGAAGAAGAACAGAGTAGAGAAGCGCAAGGCCGGTAGATTTCTGCTCTTCGCACTGCATCTTTGGCGCCCATCTATCCTTCAGAAGACCATCGCTTCATGCTCAGTTAGTTCTTTAATTGATTCGTTAGGCGTATTGATTCTTAACGAGGTACACATACATGGAGCACTTAAAGCTGTCTGTTTTGTCCAGCGTGAACAGGGCATCAAAAACAAGCCGTTTCCCGTGAACACTGTATTTCGATGTTCAACCGAAGAACGATTTCTTCATACAAGTTGTTGAATTCATTTACTGAAATTGTTCAGTGTTCCATCAATCTTGTTGAGTGAAGTGACGGATAGCACGCAGAATGGCGATGCTTGTGTATATCACAAAGGTCTCCCTTTCTATGCAACAACAAGATGTTGGTGGTTTCCCATTAAATGAGAACTTTGTCCTCCGATGGTAACATTTGAAAAGCCGACCCATCGTGTTGATGAAAACTGGTTGTCGATTCTGGAAATGTGTCAGTATGAACCTTTCGGAGCCAGCGTAATATTCTTCACTGATGAAACAGTACATCATAATCTAATCCGTAAGTGAGTACTGTTGGGATGGTATAACCAAATCGATATGCGACATGCAATGTTTGTGCACTCAAGCCCAAATCCACGAGTAAACCACATACATACAGACAGTATGCTATTCCAGCGCAGCAGATAGTGGGACCTGCTGGGGATGGATGGTTCACTTAATGTGTGCAGCAGAGTTAAGGCTCAACTTGGTCACCCAAGCAGAAAATGAGTTCGATGTTTCCATTTAGAAACGCCGCAAAGAATGGACCTATGCCACAGTGAAGACCGACGAACTACACGTTCAGGGCAGCGTTCGTCATTGTATAGGCCAGACATGTGCATTAAGTCACCCTTCGCGATGCTTTATGATGTCGAATGCATGGCGTATCCCTCAGGGCTTTATCAACACCGAGAGCTTTATACTTTTATCCGTGGAAACCGTGGAAGATTTCCCACTTTATCGCTCTGAGGGGTCCACATAAATTTTACGTAATTTCTTCCTTATAAATTTCTAGCTGGACTTCTTTGATTGTTGTATACCCAAGGTTTTCTTTCGTAACGTTGTGTTTTCTGATTTCCCGCAGGGCATATCTATCGTAACACACAAGTAAATATCGCATTATAGATTAAAAACTTGAAAACCAACGACGATTTTATCGAGATAATGCCAGTTTTCAACTTGGGAGCGTGCACCGCAGTGGTCAGATATGTATGGCAGTAGACACATAGCCTTTGTTTCGTTCCCGTTCCTCGGGCTCACCAAGCCTCCCATACCTTCGGCGGCAGCAGATCAGTACAGATTTGTCTGGAAGAATGGATAACAGCACTTAATTAATAGATCGATAGGCCATTCCAATTCACTGTACAGGCTAGATATGCGTTCAAGCACTTCTAACAATGACTTATAAAGCCAAATATATGGCATATTGGTCAGGAATAAATGACAAACAGGTTATCCTTTATCCACTAGTATTAGTTTTACTGAGGAAATAATCTTAACACTGAAAATATTATCCCAACTCATAATAAACTTTATCAATCAAAATAGAAATGGTTAGATTCTACATATTTTCCCCAGGGTACATGCTCATTTCTCCCATCACGTCAGAATTCTATCCTTCCCGAGAAGACGAAGCAAGAAAGCCGGTTAGTGACGATCGAGCCGATTACGATAGTGTCTTCGAATGCTCCAGTGTTGTTACCAACTGCCCCCACGTTGACATTGATGGTGGATCATCGACAGCCATAGTTTGCAGTTTCCGCTCCCTGTACGGTTTTTGGCTGTCAACCAGCTGTCTTAACACGTCTATACAGCGAATGAAAATTTTTTAGACAGAACTTTATAGATTGAAAATTTTCAAAAATTCAGTACAAAACTTTCCATTCAAATTCATATATAAGAGGTTTCTTTCAGGAATCACTTAGCACAAGAGACATCTCGGAGAAGGTTTGCATTTAGTTTGGACAATATTGAACTGTTATTGATAGGTTTGAAGTTAAGATAGCATCAGTACTACTACGTTTCTCACGAAAGTTTTTATAGCAGTGTTCTCAGTTTTCCCTGTCATAACCTCTTTCTAAGCACCTGGAAGATTCAGAGAACTTTTGTTGAATCACGATACCATCTATATCACCTTATTTTACATACTTCATTTATTGTCTAACTCTATAACCGTCTGTGGACAATCGGTTGCATAGTGATGAGTAGAGTGGGCATGGCGTAGTGGTTAAATGCACCCTGAAATACATACGTGGTGCTTTGTTCGATCCTAAGCCTTGAAAAACCGCACAATTTTGTTATATAACTCTCCAATTTGCGAAAACAGAAAACTCGAAATATTTTTTCTTCTATTTCTTCTAGGATTTTTGTGTATTCTCGGATCAACCTAGCAACGCAGGGTTAGTAAAATGAAACTAAATACCGGTTAAACGTGAGAAAAAAATTCATGAGAATAATTTCTTCTATGCAGTAAGGTTATTTCAGACACAATCGAGAGAAAAAACAGTAAGTGGTCATAGTTTCGTAAGTTGAGAGCGGTTTTTAATATTTGCTATAAAATTTCATTTCAGAGAGAGAAGAAGCACACAAGTATTGGTGTAAGATTCTATCCCTTCATAATACTTACCATTGAATCACAACCAAGGAGAAGTCCACTGACCCTTCAATCGCTCCTTGTTCATTTATTATCCAAACCAAGAAGTGATGAATTATGACTTAAAGATGATGTAATGCATTGAAGAAGTTCAAATATCCGGTCACATTTAGCTATTGCCTACTTCACTAAGCCCTTAACCCGGATAAAGCCTTTTCTTATTATGAAAGCAATATATCACCATGTAAAGTAGAAGTTTGTCACTTTTGTGTCACAAGAACAAGGAGTATTCAGTAGTTGAAGCTTACAGGATGAAAAAGAAAGAACGTCACAGATTTCCACTAAACAAAAAGCCACTGCAATTCCCACTGCGACGACGAGGCCAGTAGGAGAAAAAGAAGTTTCGGGAAGGAAGACAGAAGAGGCAAGCTTAAACAACCTGCAAAATCAGGTTTGACGTTTTACAACAAATTTCAAGTCAAAGTTGCCTGTAGCATTGACAAATGAGCTTAAGACTTGATGAACCGAGCTGGGTATTTTGATAAACAGCGGTCATTTTTTAATAACTAAAGCTGAAGAGCACTAGTTTGATTGATCTATGGAAGAGGTTTGCTCCATAGCCTTAATGGCATACATAATTTCTCTAAACTCTTCTTTTATTGGTATGAAATGCTGAGATATTTGCAAAACTCCGGACCACAGGTGTATGCAGTGGAGAACGAACACGCGCTGTTGTCCTTACCGGGGAGCAGCGCACTTCACCACTACTTTTCTTTTATTCTCTTCTTTTATTTTTAGAAACACTTAGGATTAAACTTTGCAAAAAAAATGGGAGCAAAATTTAAATTTTTAAAAATTCCAAGGCAGGCCTGGCGCCCACAAATATCTACGATGTACTACCGACCACTATAACGTCTCCTCGGTGGCATTCCACTATTTCAACAGTTTTCTCTCTGTACAAAATACGATCCTTCATGGACAAAAAACTGAAAAACGATATGAAAAATGAACTTTTGTGGGCTCCGGAAAACCGGATCACCCGTATGAAATAGTAAAATCAGCATCTGGTAGCCGAGGATATGCCGATTCTAACACTTTTCATTTTAACTAATAGACTCCATTATGAAGTGAGATACAGCCACAATGATGCTGAGATATTTTAAAAACTCCGGACAGCAGCTGTCTGCGATGGCGATCACTTCTGTGCTTCGAACTTGCGATTAAAGAATTCGAAACTTCTTAGTACCCATTAATACCGATTCCTCCTTGATAAAAGGAGTATAGTGAAATGACTCAGATTCAAGGTTCGTGATTGAGTCGAACCTGGCTCCAGTAAGCATCCACTATTAGTGTTTTGGGTTATTCAGAGAATGGAAATGTTTCATGATTCAGTCGTAGCCAAGCGTAGCAACTTTACCAAATGCTCATTAACGTTGTCGAGCAAAACCGAAGGCCAAGTTTATCACGTAACGGACCGCGCTGGCTTTTTGATACCTAGAGATAATTTCTTGATAGCCTTGAGAAGTAGCAACTTTATAGACCTATAGAGGAGGCCTTCCTCTACGGCCTTGAGGGTTCCTATAACAAAGTTATTTTCCTTCTCTAAAAATGTTTAGAACTACAGCTTTCGAAAAAACTTACGGCGGCATTTGAGCTCTTCAGATTTCCAACTCAAGCATAGTAGTCACAAACACTAATGGCAAACTGGAAGCCACAATCATATCTTGCTGAATAAAATCCTGATTGTTCAGTTGTCCTCCTGTTCAGGAAATAAGTCCCATAGCGAAAATTGAAAAAGAAAACGTACCGTGATGAGATCCGAAAGATGAAAAATTCACCTTGGTAGAATGGGAAAATCTGCATCTCATAGCCAAAATTGTAAAGACTCCAAAAGCTTTTATCTAAATTAATAGTGTTCACTTTGAACTGAGATGTGTCGATGTAAAAGTGGATGTGGATTTTCGTACCGTATGAGTTGAAAGCAATACACATAGTCCCTTATGCGTTAAACCGCACCAGATTAGTCGATAAACATTCGACACTTCCGTAATGGAAAAGTGTGTTTCTAAATATGCTACGATAATTTGTGGAGTAAAAGAGGATTCTACCTCAACGACTGTTCCAGGCGTACCCTGGGTAAAAAGTGGTATGAAAATAGCTAAATTATCTCTTTTTAAAGTTTGGTCACACTAAATCAGCACTATACTTGAGTAACAATCGAAGTGGAAACAAGCAGTAGAAATCATTAGAGTTTTTTAATCACATTTTCAGAAAGAGAAAACTGGAAGCGCCGAATCCTTGCCAAATTCAACTACAAGCCAGGTTATTTTTCTTGTTCCATATTTCAATAAATTCAAATATCTCGAATTTGAACAAGTTTTTTTAAAGATAATTGCGGACGAAAAGATTTGCTCTAAACCCGAACTCAGCATGCTGTCAGAACGACAAGTAAGCTGATATTACTTATTAGCAAATTTACGTAGCTAATAAAGAAAAAGCAAATTCAAGCAATGCAAACTATAGGTGGCGATTTTGCGCAGTAAAAACATAGATATCGATCGGCGAGTGATAGATAACAGTTTCATTCGCTAGCCTTGCCCTCTGTGAAGTACGTAGAGCAAAAATTACGTTGAATAAAGCGACTGTTCTTTTTTTCTATTAGCCGACCATTTCATTCAATCCTCCGACTTTCATGTCCTTATTCATCTACGTACTCATCGTCTATGTAGAGTGAAATCCATTTGTAACGCGATGTTTAACAACGGGTTGGAACCTCTCCGGTTAACTATGGCTTGACTTCTATTCAGTTCTTTATATACATATTGATCTTCGACATAAAGTGAAATCGACATGCAACGCGATGCACTGCGGTATAGATATGGACTATCGCTGCTATCTAATCGATACGCAAAATGATTCCGAGCACCATGTAGGAGGAAACTTGCTGTGCACCTAAACCTACCCGAACAGCAAATAAACTGGTATTACGTCACTACGAAGTCCGCACTACTATTACATAAAAGTAAAATCTCAGTAATGCGAATTGCTGGAGGCGATTTCGGCCAAAAAAAACATAGATATCGATCGACAACAGGACAAGCAAGAGCTTCGGTCGCAAGGTTCACACTTCTTAAAGTGCATTGAGCAATACCAGCGTTTAGTAAAACAACCGATCTATGCTATTAGTTTTTCATGAACCAATCTCTTTAATTAATTATAGTTCGGTTTTCCATCAGCTCTTTGTATACACATTGATCATAGACGTATAGTGAAACTGACCTGCAACGTGATGCATCACACATAGTTATTGATTAACGCTGCTATCCACTCGATACGCAAAGCAGTGAAGGATGCATTTTTTAAAAATCACGTCTCAGCCTGTGTGTAGTCAGTCGGAATAAATGAACATCAGAGAAACACATCAATGCTAGAAGTTAGTCAGACCCTTTCACAAAGACATCCTACGGATCTGCTGATTGTTTCAAGATGATCCTGACTAGCTTGCATCTGTTACTTTATGAATAAAAAAAACGTTGATGCTGAGATATTTGCAGAACTGTCCACCGCAGGTGTATGCGTTGGAAACCGAACTCACTATTACCATTTCCGGTGATTATCGCGTTCACCACCACACCATGCGGGTCCTTCGTTTGCGCTTTCTCGTAGCCGTGTTTCATGGGTGCTATCAACAATCACCCGTCAAAGGGATTGATCTGAGGAGCAGAAATCGGCGCAAAGGGTAATAGTGAGTTCGATCACCACCGCAGACACCTGCGTACATCTCAGCATCGTTGTGGCTGCATTTCATACAATACTTTGCCCTAAAAAATTATAGTAGACGTGAAATAGGAGGTTAACATTGCGATTTTATGAGTATGAAAAAAAATAGTGTGGAACCTCGTTCTCGTAAGAATACCAACAATCAGATGCCGGTAATTTTCGTAGGCTATAACTACCACTACTGAAGAACCAGCGACTGTGGATCCAGAAAAATCTAACACATCTAAAGGCACTCGAAAGGATGATGTATTTGGAGCACTTGAAGAGGTACAACAGGCTTTCGAAGTCCTAGATTTAATGACGAGATAGGCAGCCTTTGAGTTCGTACTGAAACTTTGCAATTTAGCTTTAAACTCATCGCTGTCGTGAATATTTAAGAAGAGATTAGCGTCTTAACTCCTACTTGGCCCTCTGGAGTTATCCTAAGGAAAGCTGCTCTCCCTAACTTTAATTCTGATAATGCCTAAAAGTTTATGCTATGGTATATGGTATCTAACGTAGAATCCTTCCAAATTTACAGGATGTCGATTTAACGAAAGTGCTGGACGACTTCAATGTTGACAACATTGTCGGCGTCGGCTCAGACGATGTATGGATGCTGGATTACAGTAATTTTACTTTTTACTACTGTACATATCTTCTTTTCACATATACTACACAGATACTAGTGCTTCCTGCAATTGATTCGTTTCATCGCATCCATCATCCACGAAGTTCTTCCAACCTTTATGTGTGGATGATTTCTGCTGGAGGATTTTAGTCTTGGTTATAAATGTTATTGAATACTGATTGAGCTGATTCTTCCTGGCAGACCTGGGATAATAGTGCTATGGCATTCACCTGTGGATTACAGGGACTGAGTTGGCCTCAGACAAGTTTTGCACCAATTTGACGACCGCTGAACGATGAGAGGCTTGATGGGAGGCGGGCAGGGTCCAACTATTGTCGCAAGGAAAAGCATCACTGACACTGCTCTACCCATCCCTGATTACGTTAGTTATCATATCATGATTTTACAGTTCCACTCAGCATTGCAGAGTTCTTTGGATTCAGGTTAAAGAGATCATTCCTCATCAAAAGTCTGAAAAAATAATGGTAGGAGGAAGGGGACGAAAATTCCTTGTGGTGCTAACGATTATATCTATATTCTCGACGAACTCTAAGATCTTCGCAGCTGGAGACATATTTTCATAATCGACAAAAAATAGCCACACCGAAACTCCTCATTCTTTCCTCAACCTCGACGGCATCACTTCTAGACTTCTCGGTTCATATATTTACAACTACCATTAATCACCAAACGCACATATTGAAAACTCCGCGGATTGGTTGACTATTTCAATTTCAACTCGTTTAGCGAAGAATAAGCTAAGTATCCTCTTTAAATCTTCACCACCTTTATACGTTCTAGAAACGTGCGTTGGATGCCGCTCAAAAGATACTAAAAGTTGCTTACAAAGAAAAGGTTAGCGGTTGTGATTTCCGGTAGTTATGGTGTTTTTCAAGTAGACATCTATGTCGGCTACGTCCGCTTAACGTCCAACAAACGAAACTTATCAATTCAGGCTTTCGAAAAAACTTTAACGAAAGAAGAAAACGATACATTAGGAAAATTCTTCTCCGGTAAAATTCCTTACGATGCCAACGTGAGTTGTACGCAAGATCTTGGCGAAGTTCGATACACTAAGGGTTGAGAAATTTTAAGTAGAAAGTTTCTTCTGTCCAAGAAAAACTTCCTTATTTTGACGCCTACGAGAGTTCTTCTGAAAATAAGTTAGCGTTTTGTTTTGCGTATCCTAGACAAAAAGTCATACCACTTTTCTTGTTGAATAATGAATGATTAAGTGGGTTGGTCTACGGTTTCAAGAAAATCCATAGTAATGAAGGCTTTGGTTTACCCGTTTCTGAAGTTCAAAAAACTAAACTGACATTTTAAGGTATTAAATGTACTTGATGGAGTACTAGACAAGACGATTGAGTATTTCCGTGCGAACAAAACCAATCTTGATCCAGAAACTAAAGCATTAATAGAACAGAGAGCAGCGGTTTGTTTGATTCGACTATGTTCCTCTTCAGAGCTGCTTACGTTTCCATACGTATCTAAGCCAGTGCTATACAAATTATCCATACTGACTAAATCGCCTCGTTAATCGATGCGCACTTCCCGCCACTAGCCCGAGCAACTACTCGCTCTCCTCTCTCTTTCTTTCTCTCTCTCTTTCTCTTTCTCTCTCTCTCTCTCTCTCTCTCTCTCTCGTAAGCAGCTACTGAAGTACTGAAGTCAAGAATTCTTCCAGCTAAAAGCAGCCATGCTTCAAACGATGCTTGCAAAGCCAACTTTTATTCCATCCGAATGGGTGAAACAATACGAAGGTATAGTTCATCATATTTCTACCTCATTGTTTGATGCATTTCCAAAGACAAAGTCAAATGACTCGTTTTCCTAAGCTAGTCTAAACAGGCGCACATAATTTAGTCCACCGCTTTGATGTGCTAAAAGAAAACCTGTTAAAACCTTCTTTGATTATTAAGCTAACATGAGGTTGATAAAGAGACCCACCTCCCAACAGTTTACTGCCTCATCGAGGCTGAGAGGTCTTCCTAGGTGTCGGACTGCGATGTACAGCGGGCGATCCGTCCACCCGGTAAGGTCTGCCAAGCTGAGGAGTCCGGCGTTTCCATCAGGAAGCCTAGCTAAGAGTAAACCAATACCAATACCAGGATCCACCACCGTCCTGGTATCAAAGTCGGACGGTGGCGAGTCTCCCTCTGATGCACAAGGGCTGCGACTGCCCGTGGTAGTGAAGACCTGGGGCAGACTTTGGCTAAACTGACCTCGGGATTCCAGGGAGCCACAATGACTTAACCAACAAGTCTCCGAAAAATGGTGATTATGCTGGAGCCCGCACAACCAGTGAGGACGGGCCGTTCAAGTATCAAGTGTCAAAGAGACCTATTAGAAGCTGTTAAAGTTCAAACGGTTTTTACAATGCGTCAAAATCCCCATTTATTCCAATATCTTGGAATTTTGAAAAATTATTTTTGATTTATTGGGATAGTAGAAGCGTGTAGTGGTAAAAGCAAAATAAGCTGTCCACATTGATTCCGTTTTTGGCACCTTCACTTTTGGCTGCTTCTTTTTCTAAATGGAGCTCTTTCTTATACTTTTTGTATCCAACTGGCACCTCCTCCACAACAGATGTTTTCCTATGCCATGGTTAAGAAGCTGTTCTCTACCTGTCATTATTTAAAAAGAATTTAGCACCAGTTTTCTCTTACCACAACGGAGTCTGTACTCATCAGAAGGGCATGAAGATATCTTCACTAGAGAAAATGCCATAGATGAGGAGAGTACTGACACAAAAACAAATACATTAGTCCCGCGGTGATTCTTTGCTTTATGTGCCAGACGGTGAGCAAGAACTGTTGTTGATGTGAAGGCTACCTGATATCCCTGTTGCTATTTGGTGGAGCAGCATGCTAATATGAACCAAATTTGACTTGACATTTAATCATTTTACTCACACTGGATGAAATGTGAGTTAGAAACGTGTCTACTTCGATCAATTTGTCCCAAATACTTTTACTGAAATCACAACGTAATCACTTTTTATTTACTGCCTATTATTTTTCCATAGCAGGTATTGTGGGTGATTGCATTGCGATTTATACTACAGCGTCAGTTTAAATGGATTCAATGCCGGTTTGGCTCACCAGATCAATCCCGATGACGGGTGTTTGCTGATAGGATCTATCAAACAAGGGTGAGAAAGGTGAAACGAGTAACTCGCATGATGTGGTGGTGTGCACCATAGCTCCCAGAAAGGGTAATACCGCATTCGTTCTCCACCGCAGCCACCTGCGCTCGACACTTTTGTTGAAATTTTTTTCCAGGTTGTCAATTTCTTGACAACAGTTATTACTTTCACGGTTTTCTGAACTTAAGAAGTTTTCATAATGTATCGCTTGTGAATCACCAGTCATATACCATAGACTTTCCTTTTGTTTATTCGGATCAGTTTTTGCTATTCTTGTGAATTTCACGCGCACCTGGCACTCTTTCAAAGTCCCAGTGAACAACGGCTTCTTCTTCTGTTTGCGGCTAGCTAATTTAAATAGAAACTCGCGAACAGTGGAGACAGCGTTTCCGGATTAAAATTGTGAAGACAAGAAAAAAATAAGAATATGCGAGCAGAGATGAACTTGGTGTGTGAAAATTTTGAATAACTTTTGTAGCGTTTTCTTGTTCAGCAATCGCGAGGTTTTTAAACAGCATACATTTACTTCCATAGAGAAACACAATGCAATACAACAGCAGCTGACGTTTCGGCAGTATCGCCTTCTTCAGAGCCTGGAAGGGTATACTGATATACAATCTACTAGGCCAAACGCTTCAATACCACCTACAAAAAGTTACAATTAGTTCGCAACCGCCTGTATGACCGTCTGTGTGAAACAACAAATTGCGTAATTTCCCTTACGGCAGGGACGGTGATTGCATGAGCTCAGGTACGATATACCTGATCTCTTGTAACAATTGCGGAGATGAATATATTGGCGAAACGGGCAGACCTTTGTGTATCCGTATAAAAGAACACCTAGATGGCAAACGAAAACTAAGACGAAGCACCCCACTAGGCACGCATAGGATACAAAAGCATAGCGGAGACGATTTTGAAGTGAAAGTCAATATCCTTGCACAGGAGCCCAAAACACCAGCGCGAAAACTCCTTGAGGCTTTTTGGATAAATGCCAAAAAGCCTACAATGAATAGCAGGGACGAATGCCCGGAGGTCATACGCGACCTGATCCCGTATGTTCGCATCGATTTCTGATGTGGGATGGTGCAGTCGTCAACCATATGCGACTATAATCAGCTGTTCTAAACTTCCTCATTGGAAGTCACGAAAA
>UYYA01000099.1:0-122541 GCA_900624975.1 Angiostrongylus costaricensis
CCGCTAGGCACGCATAGGACCCAGAGACATAACGGGGACGACTTCGAAGTATGTGTCACGATCCTCGCACGCGAATCAAGGCGCGAAAAACTCTCGAGGCACTCTGGATTAATTCCAGAAATCCGAAAATGAACCGCAGGGAAAAATGCCTCATCATCACGCGTGATATAGGGCAGTATATAAAACTGCTTTTCTGATGTGAGGGGCACATTATACTTCCACGTGATTTCTGTGCGGTTGGTCTCTATGTGACATACTTAGTGGAAGTCTCATAGAAAGCGGTGAGTGTGCAAAGCTGTGTTCAAAGTGATTGAAATCTTGGTTTGGAGTTTCTTTGTTTGGTTATGGAGGCGTCTGGCCGAGTGAGTTGCTATCAACTTGACCTTTCCAGGCTCTGAGGAAGGCGAAATCCGCCGAAACGTCAGCTTAATCGTGAACAAAGAATAGTAACACCTCGCGTTTGCTCAACAAAAATGCGAAGAAAATCACTTGATCAATGCCGAGGTTAATAGAAAGTCGGTCGTGGCAGTTACTAACTAAAAGCTTCCGTATATCGTACAGACTTGCCTAATTCCTAAATAGAAACTTAGTGGAATTCTATCACCTGGCACTAGAAGAAGAGAAAAGGAACTGGAGAAAGAGATATCATTCTTGTGATAACGTTCTACCATGTTCATTCCACAAATGGAGATTGGAAAAAATCTGCACAAATGTAATCTACTATCTAATAATTATTATATTAATAAAAAAGCAGTATGTAGAATGTAATTTGTATAGATTATGGAAGATCCAAGCAGGATTTATGAATAAGGAACAGGTCAACTTCTTTGGCATGTCTACCTAAATCTCTGAGCGCCTAGGAGAATGGGGTGAGCGCACATCTTTTAGCACGTTGGCGCTAGTTCCACTCTCGTTCGTCGACCATTTATTTCAAAGCATATACTTCTTACCTCAAGAACCTGAAAGTGTAACATTCCTGAGGGTGCGATCTTTTGTACAGTGATATCGAAATCCATGAGGAGATCCAGCCGATTCCAATGGCCCTTTGGGAAAAAAACTCTATCCGATCCGAAAGAGCCGGTTTATTTTGGTGCCAAAAACATGGGAACGCTCAAGCCGAGCTGCCACAAGATTTTAAGGATGATCAACTCGACTGGGTAGATCCGAAAAGCTTCGCCAATGACGGATGGAAGCCGATGGAAGAAGTGGAGAACTTGCTGAGGCTAGCACTACATGTAAAGATGAGTCAAATAAATTAGCAACTATGCATTAATTCTGCTGATGGAATAAAATTGTTCCGCTGGAGTTTCAAGAGCTCGTGCCAACCTCTTCCAGTGTACGTCATCAACCCAGACAATTGCCAGTGTTTGTGGAATGGAAGAATGTTTACTACTTTGCGACCACATGGGTTTTTTTGACACGGGCTTCGAGGTGGACAACGTGCCCTTCTTATTTTCCTTCTAAACAACGCTCTTGAGGGCAGGAAAATTAAACGTATGCGTTTTTTTTGCCAATAATCCGTAAGAAATGAACAAATCCTTCTCGGGAAGACATTTGGAGAGATTCACCAGAGCCACACGATTGCTTATCGTTAATATTGGCTAATCATTTAAATTTCAGCTGATGATATAAGTAAATGATGAGTAGATCTGATCAATTTCATCTGACGAAATTCCCGTTCTCGTATCGCCTTAGTTCTGGTCTTAGCGTCATTTTCTAAAGGAGTCGCCAGTTTCTGCATTCGTAAGTAGCTTATTTCACGCCCAAAATCATAAATAGTAAGGTTGGGATGCGTTATGATATGGAACAAAAAAGGGGAAAATATGACAAAATACTGTAATAATAGTAAAGGTGATGTTGCACTAAGAGCGGAAATTACTATTATTTACAAAAATAATGATAATAGCAGTAGTGATAAGATTAGCCTTGTTTCCAGCCTAGGAGAAACCGTGCTGAGAAAGGATCGAGGTGCTACACGATGTGCGTTAAAGCAGTTCGACAACCACGAACAATCATTTGCCATCCACAAACAACCGTTCGCCATTTTTGGTGAATCAGTAGACGACGATGAACCTTACAACGTTGGTTCAGTAAAACGAAGAACGAATGGGGCAGGACGGGCTAAAACTGATGAGGGTATTCTGGAGAAAGTTGGCTAAATCCGTCAAAGCTGGTACTGGCCTGGTAAAGGGAAGTTTCATAGTATCAGTGTTGAAGAATCTCCTACGTTTCGACCCATACGATCACATCCTAAACTATGTTTTTCCTGTCTTCTTTTGGCTCTTGTCTCGATATTTTTCTCTTCGATAAATCGTCAACAGTTAACGAACCTCGATAGTTTTGATTAAAGGGGGACGAAAAACCTAACCATAATTAATTGGGCACAGAATAAAAAGTGTGCACACTTGATGAAGAACTATCTTGGAACAGACCCTATAAGAATTAACAGTATAATAGAACGAAATCAAAATTCTCAAAAACTGGAAAAGGTCAAAAGTGGGCAACGACGATGGTAACTCTTGGGAAAGGTAGAGGTTGTGACCGATGGCAAAACAGACGATAACACTACTTTCCTGTTGGTGTTATTCTGATAGATGAAGGAAATGAATGTGGCCGGAGTGTTGAACACAACTATATGTTGCTCACTGATCACAAAGTGTTAGCCATGAAAATCGACATCATCATTTAGTAGCACGGTATCCAGGACGACCACTGACGTCAACTCATCGCCCATTCGATCTCATTATCACCTACGCCTACACGGTCGCATTATGAAAGTGATGAGCACGCAACGCATTGATGATGAGGACACCTCGTGATAAAGAGTTAAAGAGTCCGAGTTGGTCAGCTACATAAGGATGAATCCTTCATTCGACTTCACCAAGCATCACAGAATTGGTTGGAAGCTTATTTCACCGGTTCAATGATCTGTGGTCTACCGATGTATGACATTGATGCTTTCCTTTCTCAACAATCGCGAGGTTGTTAAACAGCATACATTTACTTCCATACAATAACACACATTCAACACAGCCGTAGCTGACGTTTCGGCAAAATCGCCTTCTTCAGAGCCTGGAAGGGTACACTAATACGCTACTTACTAGGTCAAACGCTTCAACAGCACAAACGTAAAGTATGCTGTTTAACAACCTCGCGATTGCCGAGAAAGAAAGCAACGATTTTATAACCCAATGCCGAGGTTAATAGAAAGTTGGTCCTGGGAACTATTGATGTTCTTATCCTCCAAAACAAGTACACTATCAATTCACGATTTACCGAACCTAGAAAGGTAAAGATGTTGCTTAATCCAGAGCGTGCGATCGATCCAGCGAGCCTGTGTGTATTGCACAGCATCTCTAACCCCTACGCTCCATACGCCGTCTTAGCTTTTCGTACTCTTCATTTTCTCCCTAAGAAGAAAGAGATAAGGCACGAAGTCGAAATTGGATGTTGTCTATGAGTCGGCACAGGAAATTCCTTTAGTTCTGTGACGAGTTCGAATTCAGGCATTACGCTTAAGCATGTAGGATTCGATAGCAGATATCAGTGTTGGATTGAAGGCACCGACCCAGAAAAAAGTACAACGAGGAAGAAGAAATGGAGGGCTAATGAATCATCATTGCAACGGTTTCGCCGAAGGGGTATTGGCAAAAGTTCTAATCCGTACATTGTCGGATAACCTTTGACAATCCAAAATCTGGAGATAAACCAATCTTCGTTTTGTCTGTTACATAATAAAATACATTTATTATGCTGATAAAGGAAAATGCGGAAGCATCACGAAACATACAACATCGCTAGTTTGTTCCGACTCCAGTGAATCTTCATACTTATATTTCCCATAAAGGAGAAATAAAACAAGAAATAAAAAATATACGAGACCGTAACAGAAAAAGCAAAATCTACTATTCCCACCCTTTTACTATCATAGGAAATTAATCGATACCGGTTTTTCTTTGCTTCCTCTTATTCACTTTTCCATCGGCTCTGATGAAGACGAAGACGTCGAAACGTTAGCCGAATAAAAATTGTTTATCAACTTCGTATAAGCTTATCGAAGAAAGAATACATGTGCCACTATTTCCGAATACATGTCGACTTCTTGTTTCAGCTAATTCTTTTTCTTTTGACTAAATTCAGTTTTGTAAAGGTTTAAGATAAATCGTGATGAAATAGATCATTTGCTTAACAACTACAATAACCTCCTAGTTTTTGATTGCGATGAAATCGTACGAGTTGTTCAAACAAAGAAAGAAAGACTTCAGCCTCAGCTTAACTGGGTTCATTCCCGATTTGAGCTCTCCAGATCAATCCCACCGATAGGTGATTGCTGATGGGACTAATCGATAGAACTAGTTGAGAAGCAGGCGAAACGAATGACCCGCATGGCGTGGTGGTGAACTCATTAGCCCCCGGAAAGGGTAATAGTGCGTTCGTTCCCCACCGCAGACACCAGCGGTCTGGAGCCCTGCAAATATCTCAGCATCTTTGTGGTTGTATCACACATAATACCTTGTCGTGAAACATTTTAATAGGCAGTAAATAATTTAATAAGTTAAAAAAAGAAAAGGTTTTAAAAAACTAAGAATAAGTAATAATTTAATGATTAGTCCTGGACGAAAATGGGTCTCTATTAAGAATTTTAACGCATGGAAGAAAGTGCAGTGTGGTGAGAAATACACTCATCTGTGATGATGAAAGTGATTCTTTCAATGTTTTAAAGAAAGAAAAGAGAATGAACGCGAATCATCCAAGATTTTCGAAATATCCCTTGATGTAGAAAGAGCAAGATTTCCACTTGACCGTTATCTTTTCTTTTAATACGCCAGTGTTTTTTCCACGAAACATACTGGAAAGCATCTGTGCCAAGTCGCCATCAGAGGAGGTGGCCCCTGCCTGTGAACCTTCAGTGGCCTACTCGACCCGCCTCATTCACGACGAGACGACGGCGGTAGTATACCGGCGATGAAGACGGGTGCTTTATGCAAATTCTTTAGAACGATTAAAGAAACGGTTAGCGCAGCGGTAGTGTTTCCATTCGTTACGCGGACGGTGCAATCTACCTGGGCGCTGGTTTGACACCGTTTACGACCAACTAAGCATCTCATCACTCCGTGGTCAGAAATCATCCAATCCATACGGAAAGGTCCCATGACAGTTATGTCAAGATTCGAGGAAGCACTCGATCAGAATTCAACGATATTCTTGCCTATGACGAAAAAAACTTTCGAGCTGCAGCCGCAGCCACATCAAAGAAAGTTTGAAGACCCTAGGGGATGGTGGACGCAATGAAACGAATCGTTTGCAAGAAGTGTTGAGATCTGCAAAGTGTGAAACATGTGATACCTGGTGCTGCAGTAAACAACGGTATACAAAATAAGAAGAGGTTGGCAGAGCGGTGCTGGATACACCAATCAATACGAACTAGAGCCTGGTTCGACCCCGCCCCATGCCTACTAAGCCTTTCATGTACCGTGACTGGGAAACCAGTAGCAGGTTGGACAGAGGTTAGCTAACTACCTTAAATCCACAATATTTGACGATCACTTGTGATGGAGATTTGGAAAAGCTCTAGCACTGAGAACTCTAAGATTCCACGAAGAATCGACCCACTATCATTCAACGCTATGAAATATGAAGAGGAAAGTCCTCAAGCAGCAGCCGAGTTTACATAACCTGTATCACCTGTAGTCCAGTTGATGGCCGAGTGACTTGATCCGGCGCCAGTGAATCTTCCGTTCTTCCTCGTCGCGTACAAGAGTAGCCCAGTGGGTTCTACTCGCTCCAGGGACTCGTCAAGCATATCTGGACTCATATCTTTCTTCTAGGCTTCTCGTAAAGAACTCTGACCATCGGGTGGGTGGTATTCCTGCAGTGCGTTTGACACCCCAAGGAATCCAGTCACTAACGGCTCCTGTCTATCGGTTGTTGTTCATAAACACTACGTGTCCAGACCACCTTTTCTTCGACAGTTTGATACAGAACGCTATCTTTGATTTTTGGTCGTTAACGCAATTCAGAACCTCGGATCCCTTCCTTCAGTTGTGTGAAGCGGGATACGCCTCGCATCGTCATTTCGACTGCGCGTTCGATAATGCTGAGTGATCTTTCATCCTGCTTACGCAGCGACCAGGTTTCTGACGCGTACGTTAGGGCAGGAAGTACCGTTGAGTCGAAAAGGTGGGCGTGGAATCGGGTGTTCTTTGTACTCTTCACTATAAGCTCGATGCTCTTGAAAGCTCCCCAAGCCGCTCGTTTTCTTCTGCTCAGCCCTGGAGCTAGGTCATCATATTGATTTCTCGACCTCAATAGATATAACTGGATCATTCGGATATATTCGTTCCGCTGAGCGTGAATAGGGTGTACGAAACCAATCCGTTCCTCATGAACATCGTTTTTGTGAGATTTAGTCGAAGACCAATCTGTCCACAGGCTTTCTTAAAGTCGTCAAGCATACGTCCCGCTTGGCTAATGTTTGGTGTTATAAGGATGATGTCACCAGCAAAGCGAAGATGATGTAACTGCCGACTATCGAATTTCACTCCCGTATTATCCCATTCCACTGTTCGGATGACGTTCTGGAGGGTGGCGGTAAATAATTTTGGCGAAGTGATATCACCTTGCCTAACTCGTTTGAAGGTAACGTTTGAAGAGCAGAGCCAGTGTGTTTACGAGGGCTGGCGGAAGGTTCTTCAGGTGTTCTGTTCTTATCCTGTTCGGACCTGGTGGTGTTAGATTTTTCAC
Organism: Angiostrongylus costaricensis; assembly: GCA_900624975.1. Taxonomy (NCBI): domain Eukaryota; kingdom Metazoa; phylum Nematoda; class Chromadorea; order Rhabditida; family Metastrongylidae; genus Angiostrongylus; species Angiostrongylus costaricensis. The sequence goes on from UYYA01000099.1 coordinate 6,745, forward strand.
CGACGGAGTGGCATGTCGGATTTCGGAAAGGAGAACCGGTAATACAACATATCCATCCCCCTTTATTTCATATGACGGAAGGTGGACGTGGCTATTGAAGAGATCCGAGTAGTATTCGTGAATGATTTTCTTCATTACCTTTCTGGACGCTGTAACTGCTCCGTCTGGACGCCGCAGTGCAATCATTTTGGTCTCGTAATTGGCGAAGCTTCGGTGGGCTTTGCGAATGCTTTTCCCAGCCTCTGCAGCTTTGGCTATTACTGCTGCTCTTCTCTCTCTAAGATCTTCTTTTATCGCCTGTCTGCATCGTTTTGCAAGTTCGGACGTTAGTTCGCGGTAGCAGCCTGCAGCTCACGCAATTAAACGCTAGCGTATCAGCTCAAGTGCTTCTGGAGACAGACGTCTCTTGGTGACTTTCGAACTCTGAGCTTTCATAGCGCTAACGTGAAGATGTTGAATGAGCCGATCGTATTCTTCGTCAATGTTATCGACAACGGCATCTTCCCAGCAGTCGAGTAGCGAATTGAATAAGTCCCACTTTATGGTGGTTCTGGCACTTCGGCTTTTGAATTTAGAGGCCTTTCCTCTCCTCCGCGAGAAATAGAATTCTGCGCGAAGGATACGATGGTCTAATCTCGTGTAGAATTTTGGGATAACAGCGACATCGCTTAGGCAAAACCTTCTATTTACTATAATGCGGTCTATTTCGTTATGGTACTCTCCATTGGGAGACTCCCACGTCCAGCTCTGAGGGTGGGGCTTCTGGAATTGCGATTTACAATGGATTGTCTTGTCCGCCATAATAAACTCAGGCCGCCGCTCACCCTGTTCGTTCCATTCTAATCCGTGGATCCCAATGTGACGTCCTTGAGACGTTCTCGTTGGTCCAATCTTAGCGTTGAAATCTCAAATGTTGACCTTGAAGAATGTGTGGTCTTCTCTGTAGAATTACTCCAAGTCCGTATAGAACGCTTCGACTTTTTCTTCGTCATAGTTTGATGTCGGCGCGAAACGACGAAGATTGTCAAAGCCGGAATTGGTCCACGTTTTTTTAATCTTAAACGTCCAATTCGGGTTGTAAGTTGTTCGAATGAATCAATGTTCGTGGACTAACTCGTGTTGACGAGAACGCCGACGCCGCCGTCTCCTCTGCTGTCGCATGTTCCGAGGAACAGTTCTTCTCCGGAGTCATAGACGACATTGAATGGGTAGCGTGGTCTCGTCCCGACCAGAGCCGATGACGTCGTACCTTATCCTTTTTGCTTGCATGAGCAAGTCTTCTATCGAGGACTCGGATGCAAGTGTACGTGCATTGTAGGTACAGATCGTCACCTTAGTTCTTAGTGATTCAGGTAGCTTCCATTGGCCCTGAAATTCTAGCAGCCTCTCCGTACTCGTCCTACCCAGCGCTGCGTAATTGGGGCTCTTTCGGGATCGATTGGAATGAGGCCCCTTTTTTTTTTTACTGTGTTTAGCATTTTGATACCCACGTATAGCTTGCTGGGCTCTGAACGTGGGAGCTGGGTATACTCACGGGAAGCTTGCCAGGCTCTCTCGGAATGGACATGGAGCTTAATTGTTGGAGGCGACTCCTAACCGCCTCCCATATACTTCCTTATCAATTGATTGCAGGGTTTTGGCCGAATTGACTCGTAGAATACAATCCGCATAAGCGATAACGTACCCACACACGCATGCATGAATACGCTTAGGAAATACAGAAAGTATGTGCCAAATCGGCGCCATAAAAACAGGGGTTCCATCCTCTGGATCCATTTGCGTCTCAGGGAAGCAAAGGTCGCTTTTGGTTCGCGATTAACCACTATCCGCCACCTGGAGACGCGCCACGTAGCCTCGCGAATACTCGGCTTGAGATCCCTCACATAAGGGAGATCCGTGGGCAGAGTTTACATATCATAACATTTTCTTGAGTGACGAATAGGAGGCTACGAATGAAACGCAGGAAGTGCAGGGATTGGGACAACCTCGTAATGTCGTCTAATCGCGTAGAAAAAGCAACTCAACAACTATTCTTGAACTTAGTGGAGGTTCGTCCTTTTAAGTACTTCTAAAGTGTCCTTCATACTTAATTGTTTGCAAACTTAAATGTTTTGAATTTTTATTTGTCATATTTCCCATAAAAGTGGACAAATTGGGTTTACAAGTTATTATTACAACATTTATTATTGCACAATAGCATGCGCTTCGGCGGTTTCACTTCCTCCAAGGGCTGGAAAAGTAAAATTGACACGCAATGAACTGAGCCAAACACTCTGGTAACCTCAGCAAATGAAACTTAACACATAAATTTGCATTCTCATAATAAACAGCCCGTTTTGAGCACCCGCCGTTTCTTTTTTTTCTGTAGACGGTCCAGTTATTTGGTTATTTGCTGCAGAGAAGCCGCATGAAGTCCCAAATGAGCTAGGAATGTGCGTGGTCCAGGTCAAAAGATCAGCCTGAGGTATGACGGTAGGTCATGCGTGACCACAACACTCTTGCGGTTCATTGGGACTAAGACTGGTCTCCACCAAATAACTGAAACACTTGCAAACAACAAAGTGGTGAGCGAAAGTAACTCTTAATTATCGAATGAAAATTTACGTGTTAAACTCTGTCTGCTGAGGTTATGAAAGTGTTTGGCTTAGATCGCACGTCAGCTCGACCTTTCCAGGTTCTGGAAAAGGCGAAACTGCCGAAATGTCGGCTACTATGTGTTAATAAGTGGTGTAGTCCCAATCTCCAGTTTGTTCATCAAGAAGAACAATGAATTATTGATCGATGTCGAGGTTAAAAGGAACGCGGTCTTGGGATTTGGATATACTCGAGCTTAAAAGAAAGTCGGTCTTGGGATTTCGATGTACAAGTGTTTTGATCGTGACCATCGGAGAAAAGCTGCTTAAGAATGCGCTATAGTAGCGACAGATGCTAATTTCTCCACTTCGACAATGAGTTTGAGCGATGGGAACTTCGTGTTTTGCGTGAGAAACGCTTCAATTAATTAAAGGCTCATGGAATCGTTGCCATAAAAATGCGTGAGTTGTCGAAGATCCAAGCTTAAAAAAGGAATCAAAAATAAAACTTCTAATACTAAAAAACATCTAAGCGAGGAAATATTGAATTAGCACAAAAACCGGTTAAGAACCGCAGCGATCGATTTCTATGAAATACATTGGCCATGTGTTGATTATCGTAGCTTTAAGGTTAGGTATATGGGAGGTTGTGTGAAACAAAAAAAGGACATAAGAGAGGAGGTATGGAAAAATATTCATTTAGAGATAGAAAAATTAAGAAAAAAACATGCGAGCAACAATCGAAATGAATGACAGTGTTGAAATAAAAGGAAACGCTCCGGATAGGTGAAGAATCATGTTTGTGTTGCTTTTTTCAACGAAATTCCAAGAGTAAGACCGCCATAGTAAACTTTTTAAAGAAAAATCTGTAAGCCAGAACTGAAATCAAAAGAACATGATGTCTGGGAAAAAATCAAAACAAAATTTCCATAATGGCGAGTCACTGACGCACGCAGAGCGCAGTTAATACATCCGCCCTCCAATGCACAAGTGTCATTGGTTCGATCCCTTACCATGAGCGAACCAAGGTCCCTATAAACAGTGACGCAATGAGTCTTTAGGCCCCACAAGAACTTTTACATACCACACATGCATTCAGCTAGCTTTATGATTCGACAAATGGAGTCGAATGCATGACTCTTGCTCAGTGGATACGTCAACGAAAAACGCTCTAATATTTTGTTCTTTTATGCGCCACTGTTCCAATTACAAACCATTTACCAGATAGCTTCCACTCTAGGCTACCAGCTGTTTTATACGAGCGTTACTTACTTGGGTACTTCGATAGCCCATCTTCACTGATTGATCAGGCCCTAACACAATTTCCACTTTCCGGAGATTTGCTGATTTAGCCATTATGGCTCCCTGGAGTTCCGAGGTCAGCCTAACCGAAGCCTTCCTCAGATCGTCACCACACCAGGCAGTTACCACCTTTGTGGATCACAGGGAGATTTGCTACGATGCGACTAGTTTGATATCATCACGGTGGGGATTCCTGGTATTGGTTTACTCTTAGCTGGGCTTTCTGATGGATACATTGCAATTCATCTCAGCTTGGGAGACCCTGCTGGTGAGGCTGGTGAGATGAACCCCTGCTGTCCATGGCAAATCCACCTCCCAGAAATGCGCTGTACACCCAAAAACACCTCCCAGTCTCGATGAGGCAGTAACCGTAAGGAGGTCAGTGTTACTTACGACGACATTACTGACATTTCCATCGCATGGCCGCTATGACTCGGAGAAACCAATCTTATAATATTATTTTAATGATTGCAACAACATTTCTAAACAATCGAATACTGTAAAATTTAAGGCACAAATACTAATGGCAGCGATCAACAGTATTGTAAGAAAAAAGTGATCTAAAGCATGGTTCTTCCTTAGAGACTACAGATTTAGTAGCGATTGCTGGCTTCACAAGTACTCAAAATAGAATGTAGGAAAATATCTTGGATCTCATATTCAACGCCTGATGGCTAATCTGACAAAGAACACTTTATGGTCAGACGAATACTACTGGTCTTGATAGCTAACAGCTTTCTGGTACACAATAAGAAGCTTCCAGCAGTAGTATTTTCTATATTTTAAGAATTCCTTTAGTTTGAGGGAGTTTCTGACGGCATTTGTTGCGTAGAAAATACGAGAACACGACTTAACGTAGAGAAACACTTCATCGTAAACAGTTACTATCTTCAATAATGTACAATAAAGCATTAGGCGTTAATCAATCAATAAGGGATGACATATGCAGTCGATCCTATTCATAGGATCGCAAAGGTATCTGAACGGATATGTACCCTATACAGTAGACTTGCTAGGGCTTATCGAAATGCCAAACTAGTGCTTTCATGTTCCCAGAAAAGTCTGATAACAACTTACCACTGAGGGCTAGATGTGTGCGGGAACAGGAACAGGATGGATACGAAGCCACGAATTAACTGCAGAACATCTCTAAACACTGCATCATACGCCCCGTTGCACTTTTCTAAGTTATTAGGTGATGAATTGTGTTTCTAAATGCAAATATATTCCTCGATAGGCTTTTTCTATCCCATTATCTGTTGTTAAATTTTCATGTTTCACTTCAATGCCATGGTGGTGTTGCGATTTGTTGAAGGTTTTACGACGAACAGACATGCAAGTAAAATTAGCATAGTTTTACTGAGAGTGCAAGCTCGAGTGCCATCAGATGTTTGATTAGATAGCTTTTAATCAAAGCGAACCTGTTGTTGCCTTTCAGTCAAATGCATTTATAAAGGTTATTTCAAGTGAAAACTATTACAAATAATTGGAATTGAATCGACCGGAGAAATTTTCCCTAAGGGTGTAGGAAGAAAATCGTGTAATGTTTATGGTTAAAAGATTTTATATCATAGCAAGCCCAAATTATCCAACTATCAAACTTGCTTAGCATTCTCTTGCTAGACGAAAAAAGTGGTCCTGGTGAAATTCGGAGCCTGTGAAAACCTTCTATACGAAGATTAGCGCGTATCAAGCACATTAAGCGGAGCTGGAACGAATTTAACAGCAACAATAACGATCCTAACACTTTAAATGATACTAATACGAGAATGCGAAACGCAGTGGTTGGAAATGCTTTGTATTACACTCATGGTCACGGTTTCGAGCTCACCCAGTCCAACTAAGTCGCTCATCTCTCCGAGATCCTGTCCTAGCCAAACTCTTTTTGATTCACAAAGACCATCGTCCGTGTCGCGATGCCGGAACGTTCTAACAGAGCTCTTCTAGGATACTGCGGAACACCTACTCTATCAACATTCACCGACGTTCATAAAGAATACAAAGTCCTTAAATGAAAGACGAACTCACGAAATCAAAAAGTTTTGTGAATGATGGAAACGAGACAACTAAGCGAATGAAAGAAGTGTTGGAAATCCCACAATTTGTGAAGCCAGGTCATACAAGTAAAACAATAATTAAAAGTTTCAATAATAACAATGGGAAATAAGAATATAGAATTGTGCCATTATTGGTGCAACATAGAAACATCTGTGAAGCAGTGAGTAGACAGTGTTCTGCATGTGATGTTGTGGGTTAGGCAGAAGGGAGCAGAATCAGATTGCAATCACCAGGACCGAGCACCAGCTTCAGCTCACGCGCCCCGCCCTTCCTTGAACTTAAGTGTCATGCTCTAACTCGTCGTTCAGTTGTAGTTAATGAACACTCTGTTGACGTGAGTCATAGATCACATCTGTTGCTTTCGCGCTACTCCTTAATTACAATTTGAAAGACCGAACTACCCACGTCGATTTTCGGAAAATTCTGACTTTGAGTATGTCGCTCATAAAGAATAGTTTCTTAAAAATCGGCTATATATCGGCTTGAACTTCCCTGGTACAAGAAGTATTTCAATCAAACAAATATGTCAGCAACGAGTTCACTGCTATAACAGCAGCTTAATCTTAAAATTTTCAGGATTCCTCTGTGTTTCTCATTTTTCTTGCTAAGCGAAAATCGTCCACTTGATAAAAAAACATTTAATCACTTTTTTGTCTTTGAAGATCGAACGCGAAGAATCGTTTCGTGAAAAATTCACAACGATGCCTTCTTAATGGACTAGTTGGAAGGTCGCCACCCGACAACGAGCTTTCGTTCCAGCTCCTAAGCTTCTTCTTCCATCTTCATGCTCCGAGTGGCAGTGTTGAGTCAGAAGGTTTGAGTTATTGTTAATTAAATCCTCCTTGATTTTCTAAAGTCAAGGAGAACTGAAAGACTTCCATCATTGACGTGTATATAAATTGTTGAGCTTACACCAAGTGGATAAACTAGTTTTATTCGGCCAACGTTTCGACGTCTTCGTCTTCATCAGACCCGATGAACCGAGTCAATGTCCACAGTTGTTCTTATTCTCTGTGGCGTCTTCGTAATCGCACCTAAATGGATCTTCTCGTCAGTGGAACACCGCATGATTGAGGCGTACTCACCAGGCAGTGTTCTATTATACAGGGCGGTTGTTGTTCATATGACTATTCATTGATAATAGTTTGTTTTTCAACGGATAATCCACCCTGCAGCAGTCGATATTATGTTGCCTGCACATAGGAGGTAGCAAAACAGTTAACTTCCGTCGTTAAACCCATCTTTTTATTCAACCCTTCTTCTACCTCGTTCACTCTTTGTCCAAAAAATTTTTGACAGACGTTGTTATTCCGGCCAAATTTCTGTAATAAACCATCCGACATCGGTTAAAAACTTATCGATGGTTAATCAGTTTCTTATTGACAAATGTTGTTTCTGGTTTGTGGTGATGATCACCAGAACATTAAGCTTATTTCAGAAGGTCACGATTTCAAACTCAACAAACGAACTTTTCAAACTTATCTTAAGGTAACAACGGCAGAAAAAATCAACAATCAAGAAGCCTGCTTTGAAATGCTTCAAAACATTCCGTTCTTTTTCGGGATTCGCCTCTATGTTTAAATCTTGAAGCGCACCTTATCACGTTGGTCCAATTCCTCGCACGAGGTTTTTTCTACTGGTAGAAGTGTTGTAGGTTGTTTCTAATGAAGCAGTTCTAAAACAGTGATTTGAGCTGACGAAAGAAAACTTTCTAAATTAGACAGCAGCTCTTTTGAGGTAACGAATAGATCTGTGGGTATCGTCATGGTTCAGAAAGTACTTCATTGCTATCAACAAACACCCGACGTCTCTGATGCGACAGTAAACTTGTCTGCAACGGCAAAGTGCGCAGCCACAGACGCTTATTGCGGCCTGTCCGTCCTGAAGACTACTTACAGCAGTATCAGCTTCGCTGAACGAACGCAATAAATTAACTGCCACGAAAGGCTTTAGCTGTCGAGCTAAGCTGCACAGAATAATGACAAGTTTGTCAATGTTATTTTGCGGCTTGGTACGGTAGCTGATATAGTCATATCGTCTACAGTAGCCTCATTCAAAAATCTATGAATATGACTGATCCTTCAAAAAAAACTATCTTTAAAACGAAATCTTTCGGAATTAATGTTAGGTAAGCATTGTTACTCGAAAATCGGTAGAGGTTTTCCATTGTAAATCTTTTTTCCATGAAATTTTTAACTTATGATCTGAGATTTTTTGAGGTGGTAACTATGGAGCTCAACTATTCCAGTCAAGGGTTAAGTTCTTTCAAGCAGAATTTTCTTAATTAGTAGTTCCTGTTCTTTAAAGTTACCTTCAAGTAAATTAGTTCACAACGATGGGGAGATATTTGCAGAACTTGGATCCTAGGTCATATCGAATTATGATTTCCCTTTACGGAGGATCGCGCACTAAACACTGCGCCACGGAGGCGAGAGGCGGATCCGGCCCGGGGTCCAAGTTTCGCGAATATCTCACCATCGTTGTGGTTGATTTTGCATACTACCGAGCCTTAAAAATCCTAGCAAGCAGTAAATAAAAAAGTAAATATTGTAAATTAATTTAGTTTCTCAGGAGTTCTAAATCAAAATTAATAGTGAACTAGACTAATACAAACTTTTAAAGTAAATATGGAAAAGGCCATATAATTGTGAAGTAGGCAGATTCTCAATGTGCTTGAACACGTTGGTGCAGGGACGCAGCTGTCATCTACACAAGCTTAAATTCAATCTCTTCCTTGTTAGACGGAAAATTGTCATCTTCGTAGGGCTCAATTCAATAAATAGATTAAGATAAAAAACGAGCCCTACAATGCGAAATCTTTTTCAATTATTATTGCTGCTAATATAAATGGATTTTTCACATATGTCATTAATTGCCAGGATTGAAGTTATTTATGGAGCTACGGCAAATTTGGCCGCATTCATGATCAACCCAGTTAGTTCCTTCGGTGGAAATTGCCTTGCAAATAGCCCAAGAAATTATTTTATGGAAAACTGATGAATGGAAATTTTCTGTGTAGTTAATTTTGCCTACCGCTTATTGTTTTTTGCCTGGTTTAGTTATTTTGACTTATTTATTAAGTTCAGCTATAAAAAGACAATAGGCGGTAAGTAAACAGTGATTATACTGTGATTTCGATTACAGCTTCAGTTTAACTGGGTTCGATGCCGATTTATGTTCCCTAGATCAATCGCGCTGACAGGTGATTGCTGATAGCACCGATATTTTAAAACACACGATTGAGAGAATGGCTAAACGAAGGACCTGCCTGGTGTGCTGGTGAGCGCGTTAGTCCCTGGAAAGGGTAATAGCGCGTTTGTTCCCCACCGTAAATACCTGCGGTCTGGAGTTTTACGAATATCTTAGCACCATTGTGGTTGAATCATAGCATCATTTTCAAAATTTATTCTTGTGCATGATAAAGTGCGCTCCAATCAGAAAGAATCACCGACAATGTGCGGACTAGTGCAAGAGACGCAAAAATGCACGTATTCAATAGTAGTAAATTAAAAAATAATGTAAGAACATCGGAAAGCATAGTTCTGGATTATTTAGGAAGTGTGGGTTCTTTTCGCTGTCATTAAATATTGTATTATTCATATAATGCATAAAGATGGTGCTTTTTCCACAGAACCACTTTCATATTTGTGGTTTCTAGCCAACAATCAATTTTCATGAAAATTTAGTTTTAGTTGCGGTTGCAAATTCCTAAATTCCTATTATTTGAAACAGGATAAATTTCATGCTAATTTAATTTAAAGATAACTTAAAATGATAAAAATTGATTATGCTCATAATTCAACGATCTCCCTCGGCCGAGAGATCTCGGATTACGTCACACCTCCCGAGTGGACGGACAGGAAGCACTAAACGTGCCCATCAAAAACAGCGTAACGAAGTCGATCCGACAAGCAGAGGATGGATTAACGCTGATATATTCTTTGTCGCTGTTACCTTATGTTTTCAATGTATACTTAGATATTCATGTGTGCTTGCATGAATGATGTTCTTTATTGGGTGAAGAAATTTGTTACGAAATGACTGAAAGCGATCACACAGAATTCATTCGAGGTCGTCTTCAGCACAAAGACCTCACTTCTACTTAGGTAGAGCCTAGGAAGCCTAACTTTGACCCTAAGCCAAAGGCACGGACCGCCCAAGTACATATAGACATCCACTCTTAGGTCCAAGCAAAAATTGAGTTTTTGGTGATTCTCCACGATGTATTAGTCTTTAGATAGCCTGCCAAGTCATCATCATAGACACTCATTGCCTTGTTTATCAGAATAAGGTTCGCCATAGATAGTCTGCTGTTCGGGCTTTTTATGTTAAGTGAAACCCTTCTGTTTGATGAGCAAAATCATGTACTTCGCAGTTCGATGTTCAGAAACACCATGAAAGTGAAGCCACAGAGCACCAAGATGGAGCAGGAAAAATGAGAATGTTGAAAACTTCGAATAGAAGCAATCGGTTTCGAAATGAATAAATAGGTTGTGCGGATAGAGACACTTTAATATCGGCAGCTGAATAGTAAATTAGTGACGGCTCAGACGAATATGATTGATGCTGATGAAACGAGTTACTACGGAGCTCGTCGAAAGTAAAACCTTCACTGCTGATTCGTCACCTCGTTCTGTCTGAATAACGACGGTATCGGTTCAAGTAGTGTGCGTGTCTATCACCAGATATGTTGAAGGAAATAGTAAAATGGAGCAAGACGCTATTCTAAAACATTTTTGGACGCCAGGATGTACTCTATCTCTCACTCTTTCTTTCTCCTTAGAAAATGAAACTATCAGTCTCTGTGCCAAATTTTCACTTGAATGATTTATAGGCCACTGAGAAATTTCAAAATTCAAGACTAAGACTTTCATTGCCAGAAGGAACTAGAAGAAAGTTCTAGGTAACAGGCGACAGAAAGAAGTTATATATTCTCCACAAATATGCTTCTGATGGACTGATGGACGCAGAATCATGGGCATCAAAGTGGGACGTACTGACCTTCTGCACTGTATGTGTCCATTATGGGAAGGAAATGAAGAAGCATTGCTGTCGCTCGAATAGCAAAAGGAGTCAGAGCCAGCATAACTAATCGTTACCTGCAATGAATACAGCTAACCTATTAGGTAAGGTAAAAGCTAAGGATATTATCAAGGAACTGGTCCATCAGAAGTATATTTCTGAAATAATTCCAATATTCCTTAATGAGGTCTTCTTGGAGAAATGAATACATTGTGCAGGAGGTCCCCATGAAAAAACTTGACCAAATTGCATCGCTCCGTTGTTTTTCATAGGCAGAAGGGATCGACCGAACACTGCGTCGGCTAGTTCAGTGTTCACTTCAACTTACGCAAGTCTTTCCGGGACCCATTTTTCATGACACCATTTGGAAATTCCTTCGGCATGGATCCCGATGACTGATCAGGGGTCACGTGCCTGTAAGATGGCGATTCCTGCACACGTTCATCGAGCTTTCCAGGCAACTAAGGTGACCATTACTATTAATGAGATTGTTAACTTATGGGAAACACAGCAATAATTTAATGCATTTGAATAAAAAATGCAATTTAGACGTCACGCCCTTTCTCGAAGCACGAAATGAAGTGATTTAATGGTGATTTAACGGAGATTAAATATGAAATCAGAGTGAAAAGAGAGACTTATTTAAGGGTTTGTAGCTCCGTCATCCACTTTTCGCCAACTTGAGTATTCTGAGCACATAAGAACTCGAAAGGATTGTGTCCTTCTTGCAAGTGGTTAGTTAAACCATCGAATTTTAGCTAGGTGCGTGTAGCCAATGATTATTGGTGGTCTGCAGTTCAAACATGGTTTTTGGTTCGATTCCACGCTGCGGGTAAATCACGCCCCTCTCCCTACGAGATCGGCAAATTTGTAGCCGTCTTGTTTGGGAAGATAACAGCTCCGATTACATACATTTGTATGTTTCTACGAGTCATTTTACAATGTTAGATAAGGATTCATTCAACTACCTTTGAACCATGAACGGAGTCAAATACATAGTACATCCTTAGGAGATTCATCAATACCGAACACTCTGTGCTTTACTTGATGCTGCTGAAAGCGGTTCGATTAAGAATAAAGACGCCAGAACATGAACAAGAAGAGAGCAAGAAGCGCTAAAGATGGCCTACATGGAAGGTCTTCTAGTAGGTGGAAGAATATATTTCTAGCTCATGTTAACTAGTAGTGGTTGTACCCGTTGTTAAGAGTTCTGGGTATGAGAATATTAATCATAGCCATCGTCACGCACGAGATATGCCGATTCCATGGAAGATGATCACGAGTGGAGCGATTCCTCCACTCACAAACACAACGCTTCATCTTTATCCCACCTATGCAACGGGTCATCTTCATTTGTAAGCATAAGAGCTTTGCTAAACAAATATTCTACTCTTCAGACCAATCAGTTTAGTACAAAATGAAATATACAAAAAAGAGAAGTGATGTGGATCTGATAATAACGGTGATCAGTCGACACAGAAGTGAACAACACGTTAACATATTGATGAGGTACAATACTTAAAAAAAACGAACGTGATGAAAAAAGATGGTGGTAGAAATGGCTATATAGAAGTAGACTAAAACTAGAACACCTGATTTACCTGGAAATCTTGCTCAAGTATGTTCTGAATCTTCTAATATTGCGGTGTGGTTATGTGGTGCTACTTCATTTTAAAGAAATCCGTTGATCGTTTAATCTGAAGACAGCGATAAGTTCAACTGCAGAATGCAATTTGTGTAACAGTGACGACCTGATTCAACTCCGCCCTGGGTTTCCATGGAAAAGAGTCCTGACCAGAACTCAGTGATATCCACAACGAATACGGAAATCCTCAAGCACCAAGAAAACCTATGTATAAAATCTCAAACACCGATGAATGCAAAGAAACGAATCAGAGACAAGAAGTTCTGAGATAAGCGAATCAGGAGGAAGGACGAGTTATGTAAAATAAGCAACTTATAAAATAGTAACCCTCTATCCTACTCAGCTGCCCTCGGTTTGACAAGCACAAGGCAAGGAATTCGTTGTCGTACAGGAAGAATCGTAGTCGCAAGAGAGCAAACTTGTGTTATCGATCTGCAATGACCGGCCACTATATGAAACAAGGATCTGCTAACGCTGCAGCACAGCATTCTCGGGATTTTGTAACAGCCCAAGTGCAACTAATATTCAAAATGAGGGCAGAGGATGGCAAGTCGTCAACTACATCCGATTCCACTGACCTACCTCGACACAACCTTGGATAATGGGACGAATGAAGGTAGAGCTAGCACGGACAGCAAATATCAGGAATGACTACCCGTCGATCTAAGTTTAGAAAAGGATAAAGCCTTTGGCGACTATCAATCCTTAAGAAATGGTCCATACACTAGACCTTATCAAGTTTCGTTAGAGGTGACTGAATGCATGTCTGACCTAAATATTGACTTATGATGGTCTGCTAATGTATCATCAAATCAGTGCTGCTATCCTCCACGACAAGTCCTATGCCAATTTGCCACCGATACCAGTGGGAATAGAAGACAAGGTCAGCCAAGGGTGCATGATGGAATCGATGATTACGTGTGTATTGCAAAACACTTTTAATCACTGCACTACATGCGCCACCTCGTGTTATACTTAGCTACATTATGAGCTGATGATGAGATACATGCTTGGTATTTCCTTTAATAGGCGAAGAAATTGGCCCTTGAATGTGATAGAGCTGGTGCTTTTGTTCTCTGAAATCCATGAGAAACAAAATGTTTTATTTCTTCATGGTTTCTCACAAAACGCATTTCTAACAGCATGTCAAATATCGGCCATGCAACTCCAAATCACTGGTTTCTGGGTGTCGGTTTGCTCGATTTCATCAGAATTCCGATGACATCAGTGGTCACTGACTGTTTGAAAACCACTGGCATCTGCTCAAAAAACCGTGTGCTCCATAAAGTTGACCGTAATTGTGGCAAGCAAAATTGGAATTTGAAAACGCTCTTAGTTTAGAAAACTCTCAAACTCTCGGCAGATGTGCCTAACCCAACGGCTTTCCCTACTCTGTGCCTAAACCAATGAAAAAAAACGCTTTAAAACTACAAACAGATCTCTTCAGGTAGAAGTCGTTGTAGAAGATAAAAGTCAGAAGTACGGATCAACAAGCGATAATTTCGGATAGTTATACCCTAGCCATTTGTTTCAAAATAAAGAGAGTGTTGCAGATCCCGGGAACAGAACTTGGAGCTTAAATACACTGCTTTAGCAACGGCACAGAAAATTCCAGAAGCGACCGTTGGGATTGCACGAAATCCAGCAATGATTAAATCGAACCGGCTGGTCACCCCATTCCCTAGGGAAGGTTATATCATCAACGATTTCTTTTCTGAAATTCAATTTTCACCAGTATGCAAGTGTATTAAGCCATCTCACAGCAACATTTCGTTGCTTTATTGAGCTCTCTGAAAACAGCTGCGGAAGAGAAAGCACTGCGGTTGCACTACAGAAAGCACTTCTAGTTGTTGCGTATGCAGAATGAAACCAAAGTAACCAAATTGTCGGCCACTGGACGGTGTATTAGAAGTGGATTCCAGAAAAATGCCGAAATCCAATGAATTATTGTCAACTATTACGGAAAAGAGAATCACAAGGTCGCTGAGATATGTGCAAAACTCGGAACCTCAGCTGGGCTCCAACCCCACGATTACCTTTGCCGGAGTTCATTTGTTAGCCATAACACCAACCGACGCCCTTGCTTTGACATTCTCTCGGCCAGTTTTTTACTCTATCGATCCTTTCAGCAATCGACCGTCAACGGAGGTGATTTGAAGAGCACAAATAAGCATTGAACCAAGCGGTCGTATTTCAAATAATATCTTACTGTGAAAAAAGAATATGCAGTAAACAAAAAGTCAAGACGTTATGATTGCGATTGTACCTCAGCTTAATCGGGTTTGGCTCAAAAGCTCCATTTAGATGGTATCTCTTGGTGGCCCTCAATTTCTTGGTGTTCTTAGCGTTATTGTGAGAATGCTGGGTGGGCCAGTTTTCCTTCTCATCCCATTGCAAATAACGCTTTTGCATAAGAGTCGTCTGAAAAGGTGGGAAAACTTCTAAGCAACAATCTGTTGAAGTTTCTTTCAAACTTTCAGGCTACTCTTACAGCGAAGAGAATCTCATGGTGTTCATTTGATCCAGAAATAGGTATGGAAAAGCCTCAGATATTTGTGAAGTGGTGAATTTAACTGAGGTGCTTAGGCATAAAATTTCGTGGAGAAGGCTTAAAGATGAAGAATGAATTGTGTTGGTCATAATGATGTCCGCAAGAAGGCTCACAACTAATTCACTGCAAAAGAAGCTATGAGTACCAACACGAAATTCTTCAAACGTTCTCCTGAATTCCATTTCGTCAGCTTCATCGTAAAGGCGTGTAAGAAATCTATTATTGAAAACCTCTGGTGCACTTTGTTTAACTGGATTCAATGTCGATTTGTGCTTCCCATATCATTCCCGTTGGCAGGTGGTAGAACTGTTTTTACATTTTACATTTACATGATCCATCATCATGTCTATTGCTCAGATCCCACTTATTGCATTCGATTCGTTCTCCTCCTATTCATCGTTTACAAAGTTCTGTTCTGCAGACATTTTGCGAATTATTTCGGCTTCTGTTTTAAAATTTACTTCGTCTTCGCTCTGAATGCCGTAGAACTGGTCGAGTCGATGCCCTTGAAATCTTGGAAATAGCCGACCTAAGGCGTTCCCACGTAAAATGGAGGAGAGCGTTGTGGAGGTGGTCGAACTTTCATCCTTGCTTCTTGATCAAGAACAGAAAAGGATACTGTTATGGTGAAAGAAGACTGACCGGAAGAATTAAAAAGAATACTTCTGTTGGTGTAATGAATAGCACGTGCTCTTTCCCGTGGGGCGGGATGGTCGCTGGTTTTGGGGCACTTGTAGTCCCGAGTATTGTTTATGTCTCGGCATCGTTGTGGTTGCATTTCGCAGAGTATTCAGGCATAGAGAGCGAATAGACGATGAACAGATGTTAACTCTGTTATTGTTCACGGCAGTTTGCCGACAATTCGTGGGCAATAAACTCCTTGGCTACCCAATTTGAGACCTTTTCGGGCCACTCCAGTGGGTCACTTTTGGGGCGGTGCCCTCCCCCGATGCTTTTCGCGGGGGGTCTCTATCTGCGGCCTATTGTGATTTTCAATCTGAGCGAACCGACACTTACTGGAACGCACATAACCCACAACGCTCCTGCCGTGGTATTCGAGAGGGATGCCGCACCGTATTGCGAGCGGTTTTCGATTGCATTTAAAATTTGCAGAGAATGCTACATTTTAGCAAATATGGAAATCAAGTTTGTTAATCAGCACATTCAGTCGGGAGGCCTTGTGAACGGCTGGAAGCTTCAAAAAAGTTCGACGCGAAATGGATTCGGCCACCAAGAAAATACAAGGCATTTTTGGTCTCCTTTTGTTGAACTTCAGAATCTAATTTCCCATGATGCAAACTGAGGACATCCATAATGTTCGCTTATATTAAAGAGAAATATGAAACAACAGCATCGTGGTCTTAAAGAGATGTTTTTCCAATACAAATATTTACCGTATTTCCTTGAACACTCTAGCATATCGCTGACGGGGTGACGTAGTGATTCATTTGACATTACTTGCTGGCTTACCAACAGTCGAGCAGATGTTTTCTGAGGTATCTTTAATTTAGACTGGCGATATCAAATGTGAATAGGAATTTCGGACGGACGGAAGGAGAACAAAAGGGCCACGTGTGTGTCAGTTTGAATATGTAGGGGCACAAATTGAAACATAAGAGACGAGATGAGAATTTTTGTTGGAAGACTGGTTGTAAGGACTGATAATTAATGCACACAATTATAAATAGTAATAAAAAATGACTGGGCAAGAATAATATAATAAGGGACGGGGAGAGAGAAAGTGAGAGAGGGCAGAAGAAGGAGAGAAAGAGGCAAAATGATGGAAAGAGAAAGAGAGGGGATGAGGAAGCTGAAGAGATCCAGAGCAAAAAGTGTGTTTTTTTCTGTTCACTACCACTGATTGGGTCTTTCTGTCTTCTTCAACCCCAGATGAGCTCTTTGCTAACGCTAATTTCATCTCGAAGACCTCGTTTTACTGTAATTAGATGTCTCGTTTCCTCACGAGAGGAGATAGTGGCCATCAATAGGAAGACGAAGCCTAGTGGGACATTAGATCGAATTCAAGTTGTACTTTTTAAGCCAACTTTACTTCATCTTAGATCAAGTTAAGATCCATGAGTGTATCCAGAAAGAGCTGGAAAATTTTTAGCGCCTTTAGCATTGCCGTCTTTCGCAAATAACTAGAAGAAACTGAGTGAAAATCTTAGCAGTTAACTGACTGGAGCTTTAGCCGGGCACTTTCAGCAGGCGATGAAGGAGGATTTGACGAGATGATGGTGGATTCACCTTAATGATATTTCCAAAATTGAGGTCTAACTTGGCACTGATTTTCCCCGCTTTGTTCTTTCGACTTTCGAAAATCTCCGAGCCACTTTACAACTAAAGGAAAACTTTATCTTGACTTTTTATTTACTGCCCTTTACAAGTTTTCACGGCACTTGTGAAACAACCACAATGATGCTGAGATAATCTTAACCTTTTTATTTACTGCCTATTCTTTTTAACGGCAGAGTGTTTTGCGAAAGATAACTATTATAATGCTGAGATATTTCCAAAACTCCGAACCGCAGGTGTCTGCGGTGGAAAACGAATGCGCTATTGTCCTTTCCGGGGAGTAACGCGTTCACCACCACAGCACACCGGTCCTTCGTTTCGCCTGTTTCTCCGCTACTTCTCACCACCATAATATAGTTCTCACAACAGACACCTGCGGTCAGGAGTTTTGCAAATATCTCAGCATTATAATAGTTGTATTTCGCAAAATACCCTGCCGTTAAAAAGAATATGCAGTAAATAAAAAGGTTGAGATTGTGATTATAACTATAGCCTCAGCTTAACTGGGTTCGATGCCGATTTGTGCTCCCCAGATGAATCCCGTTGACGGGTGATTGCTGATGCAAAAGATCGATAGAACTAGCTGAGAGGCAGGCGAAACGAGGGACTCACATGCTGTGGTGGTGAACGCGTTACTCCCTGGAAAGGACAATAACGCGTTCGTTCCCCACCGCAGACACCTGTGGTCCGGAGTTTTGCAAATATCTCAGTATTATAATAGTGATGTTGAGATAATTGCAAAACTCTGAAACGCAGGTGTCTTCGATGGGCAACCAACGCGCTATTACCTCTTCCGGAGGCTAACGCGTTCACCACCACAGCATGCAGGTCTTTCGCTTCTCCTGTCTCTGAGCTAGTTGTGTCTATCACTGCCATCAGCAGTCACTTGTCAACGGGATTGATCTGGGGAACCCAAATCGGCATTGAACCCAGTAAAACTGAGGCTAAAGCAGAAATTCACAAAGCCTTATCCCACACCAGTACGGAGCAAACCAATGTTCTTTGTTTGTTGTTCAAGAAAACATCGAATATCCATAGCACTGTTAAGGAAATGTTGGATTTTAAAATATTTTACGCTTTGCGATAACTTAATGACTTGGGAGAAGTTTTTCTGTAATGTCTAAGATACCTCTATTAATTGCTGTAGAACTTGGTACATAAGAATGATTAATGTTTCCTGGAAAGATATTATGAAAAATTACGACGACGCAGTTAGTTATTCCTGCAAAGAATTCTTCGTATCCTTGTTGAGCAAACGCGAGGTGTTACTTTTTATTCTCTGCTGCAAAGACTTGCCGGTTTTGCAAGTTGTTTCACGGAAGAGTACCAGCGTTTCACATATCGAAAAATCTTCACTGTGCATTTCTCTCGGGAACAAGAGGAATGAACTACTACTAATTATCAAAATCCGATTCAGGAAGGCCAAATAAACTGAAACATCCCCAAAATTCGAATGCCCTTCTTGTCAGGGGGTTTGGTGGAGTTTATAGTGCTGAGAAGAAAAGTGCAAGCGTGGAATTTGTTTATGAAAGGTTTACAAGAGCAAAACCATTTAAGCCTTGACAAGCTCAGCAATTCGGACATCCGAACGTGTGTGAATAGCAAATTACATCGTAGAAAATGTAGAAAAGTTGGGAAATGTTGAAAAGAAAATAGTAGGATACAAACGAATATAAAATGATGATGCCAACAATGTTAACTCATTTTTTGACTTTTTCAGTACCTACAAGAAAACTTGACACTGGATGTAAATGAGCAGTGCAGTTTCACTACCTAGTAATGATTCCATGGAAGAGAAACTTTAGCACATGGTTTTGTTCCATGAACGACTTCATAATCGATTCAGCAGTCCACACACTCGACCAAATGTTATCGTATACTGTATACTGTATTCGGTACGCAGTACCGAAAATCATAAACGTAAGTATGCGTTTTAGAGAAAACAACGAAACTTCGGAAAAAAAGAGCTGAAAGCACTATGAAAGGTCAGTAACGCATTAAATATTCAGCAGTCGTAGCTCCTACTTCCTAGCCAAACATGGATAGGAGGGCCTATAGAGGGAACTGATACGTCTATTAGTACATCAGCACTTGCTTGCCACATTCGGAAGACGATTGGTTTTGATTTGTTGATGCCATTTCGCACTTCTTATATGGAAGATGAGCTATCGCTTTAGAATTTTTGCCGAAACATACGATTAAGTACTTCGGAATTTTAGAGTCCTTAAGATGTTCTCAATTCATGAAAAATCAGAACTACGATGAGGTTTACATGACCTCATGGATGCCGAACCACCGTGTCGAAATACCTTATAGTAAGGGTCATAGTAGCTTCCACAAAGGTGATTTCAAGCCTTTAGACAATTGCAAGAAAAAATTAGCAGAAGCTAAAGTTAGCGTTTTTGTGAGCACCTGAATGAGCAGCAGTTGCATCCAAATTTCTGTTAAACAATAGGTGTTACGCTACAATAGGTGTTACATTACGGTTCCATGTGAATTTGGTGCGGTCGGTCTTCACGCGACATACTCAGTGGAAGACTCATAGAAAGCGGCTCTGACGAAGGCGAAATCCGCCGAAACGTCAGCTTGTGCGTAAATAAAGAAATAAAATAGTACCTCGTGTTTGCTGAACAGAAGTAGAAAGATATATTCAATCAATGCCGAAGTTAATAGAAAGTCGGACTTTCTACAGTTACTGTAGAGTTACTACAATAGGTGTTATCGGAACGAGGACTTTATTGCTAACTCTATGAGATGTACTCACTAAATAAGCCAGAACTAGTGAAAGAACAATCGTGAACTCTTGAACGTTATGCTGTTGTGTCGAATTCCCCACTAGAACCGCAAAGTAGAGCAAATTAAGAACCTCCGTTTTTTAGAATCCTTAAGATGTACTCACTACAAGGAATATTATCCACAATCGGTCGTTGAGTTTTTATAAGTACCTGAAATTCTGGTTACAAGTGTTCACTACAATTTAGAGAGTTAGAAGATGGAGAATAGCAAGGTTTGGACAACAATCCAGTCAAACAATTCCCTACCACCATGCTACCACAAAAGCCTTGTACGTTTAAAGAAATCCAAAAATATTCGTAGTTTCCACACAAATTCCATTCTGATAACAGTGCTAAGGTGTAGGAAGTTTATTAATTAACTCCTTTCCCCGTATCTATGAATAGGCGAGGTCAAAAATCAACCTTCCAATCGTTCTTGATTTACCACTACATCCTTATCAATAGCTATAGGAGTTCAAACTCGAGCTCCACACGCGGAAAGCTTAGGTTTCTGTAGGAGGAAATTAGCAGTCGAAAAGTTTGAAGGTGGTTTCTTTGACAATTTTTTTAAGATCGGAATTTATCCGCTCAAGCTTTGTTTCGTTTTTCAGCGAATCATTTGAGTTAGAAGCGAAAACATAGTGCACCTGGATCATCAGCGTCGTTAAAGCTTTCGTAGTAAATCCATAATTCTGTTATCTAAGGCTTAACTAATCACGGACAAATGAATATCTCATCTGATGGGAACGTTGTAGCAAAAAGATTATTGATCACTATTTTTCAGGACGAGTTATGCGTAGAGTGACAGACATCGCGAGATTTTCTAGAGAACAAGGAGTCAACTTCATATTTCATTCGGGTACTGGAGGACTTTTTAACCAAAAGGGAAATATTTAACCTCACAGAAAGACTTTCACAACGAGGGATTATCATTTCTTCGGGTAATGAATTTTTGGGAGATTCACTTCTCTAGTGAGTTTGAACAAATAGGCAAAAAGTGGAACCTGACTCGTAACAACTGTATATAGGCAATTCTTGATACGATGCTTAACACTGAAGTGAAACTCACAGGTTGTTGTCGAGTGGCTGACAGTAAGCGAAACAGCATGTTGGCATGACGTCGAACATGAGTGATCTAAAGTGGACGATCGTCCTCAGTCGTTGGAGGAAAAAGGTGTTCGTATTCGCCATTGCCTACATACAGTTAATCATTGCCTCTGAGAAAATGAATACTAAAGAAATATAGTGGAAGAGCAAAGGAGCTAAGAAGAAAAGAAGTAAAAGAGGAAAGATGAAGAGCGAGTAGTTTCTCGCTGGACATCAGTTAGTGAATTGAACAATCCTATTGTTAGCATCAACGTCTATGCTTGGAATCTCGAAGGCATTTTTCAATCCAGAGGATGAAGCTCCCTAAGACGACGTTACTATGAACATAACGCTATCGTACAAAGGTAGGTAGCTCAATAGTTTAACGTTGTTTGACGGAAGCACCGTGATTCAAATTAGACTCCTTACGGCTTTAAGAGGATTGGTGAATAAAAAAAAATAAGGACAAAAAGCGCTTCTTATAGAGGTAGTGGTGGATGGCTGTCATAGGGGTTGAGCTATGGATGTTCACCAACAATTGTAATCTGGTTGCATTCGGAAAAAGGATGTGCTCAATCTCTACTTAGCTGCAATGTACACTTCTAAATGGTGAAGAAGTATGTGTGGACGATGAATAACGATCACACTGACTGAGAAGAAGTAAATAAATTGAAGACGAAGACGCCACCTCGAGAGGAGGAACAATTGTGGACCATCCGACTCGAATCATCGGCTCTAAAGGAGACAAAACCGTGGAAACGTTAACCGGCTCAACATTATAAGCACATGTTAAATAAACTGAGCTCAAATTTTAGAAAAACGGAAGAGTCCCTCACTTATGTGAAAGACCACTGAAAAACGAAACTGAGCTTTATCCAAGAAATTAAATAAATTTTTGTTTTACTGAGTTATTCAGGTTTCTTGTTTTAAAAAACTGTGAAAAGGAGGCAATCAACTTTTCCCAAAACCTCAGTGAGGTTTCATATTACTTGAATATGAGAATGCCGTCTAGATAGAATGCTTGCTTCGTTGAGCTTCCATCGAATTTTCGGCCATATGCCTAGCAATAAGCATTACGAATAAGTTACAAATTATGTGCTAAATTTCAAATAGAGGCCATATTGAACAGAAAGGCCACTCACCGTGATGTTACGTGTGGGACTGGCCCACACGTTGTTCACGTGGGGTCGCGAGCAAGACACACCCCCGGGGTCAAAATATCATTTTGAGATAGGGCGCCAGGCCACACGTGATAGTGAGGCATTCTTCTTTCGGGTTCATTTTTGGATTTTTGAAATTTATCCAAAACGCCTCAAGAGTTTTGCGCGTTGATGTTTTTGATTCCTGCGCTAAGATCCGCACATTCACTTCAAAATCATCGCCGTTGTGCATTTGTGCCCTATGCGTATCTAGAGAGGTGTTTAAACGGATTTTAGCTTTCCCATCTAGATGTTCTTTTATGCGGACACAAAGTGGTCTACCCGTTTCCCCAATATATTCCTCACCGTATGCGCTACATGAGATCAAGTATATTATACCTAAACTCATGCAAATTCCGTCTATCCCGTTAGGACAGATCATACAGTTTTCTGAGCTGCACAAACAGTAATAGAGAGGGTTGCGAACTAACCGACGGCGAAAGGTATTGGGTGGGATGTCAATAATCGTTACATAATTTTCAAGACCACTTTTTCTTAAGCACTATTTAATGGCGTGACTTACTTCATTTGATATGAAGGGTAGCTTAAAGGGGATCTTACTTAGGTCCGAAACATTATTTTGGGAAACAACCCTACGTTTTTATCTAACCCGAGTGGCTTCTACTTCGTAGCCATTGGAAATGGCTATTTTTCGTGCCCGGTTTTTCGATTCCTTCCTTTCCTCTTCTCCTGTACGTACAATTTTAGCCGTGCGATACATATTTTTGATAAGTGCTTTTTTCATGTGTGAAGGATGAGAGGAGAGGCAGTGAACTAGAATGTTTTTACTACTTCGCTTGCGATACCATTTTGTTACATAGCCACTTACCGAGAGCTTTATTTGGATGTTTAAGAATGGAAGCCAGTTCTCGGTTGGTTTTTCTCGTGTAAATTTTATATACTCTAACTGTCGGTTTAATAATTCAAAGCACTCATCCATCTGTTCTTGTGTGGAACAGACGATGAAGCAGTCGTCTATGTATCGACAGTAGAGTAAGGGTCGGTGATCGAGAACTGGAGCTTCCACCTTAGACATGAAAGCGATGGCAAGGCTTGGTGCTAAACGCTGCTCCATGGCCGACCCGCTAATTTGTGAAAAATATCTCATCTTAAAACGCAAGTCAATAAACCTGTGTCATTCACTCCATTTTGTCATCAACGCATGAACAAGTGGCTAGGACCTGGGAAAGTCTTAACACGGCTTGCGATGAGTCCAAACGATGAAAATCTTGCTCATTCACTCATTCAGCAAGTCGTCAAGTCCTATGGATGCTGCACTGAGGCCTGGTGATTACTCGGAAAAATTTCCGCTCAAAGGCTCCACTTTTGTGGAAAATGCATGTTGATAGAGTGCTGAATTGAAACAGACCATGAATAACGAAGTTTTAATTGCAACAAGCAGGGCTTCTGGAAACTTCCTTGCGATCATTGTGGGCCTTACCGCGAGGTTTTCGTTGGATCTCGTCTCTGTGCTCATTTACTGTTTGGCAACGTCCGCTATAGTCAAAATAACCCTAGGCATGACATTCTCTCACTATTTCACAAGGTATGGATACGTATTTGAAGGTTTGGTGCTTTTCTTCTTGCCCTTTGAGGTCCCTTCCAACCAGTAATTCAAGTGTTCAGACCCTCTTCGCCAATAGACGTAATGACATGTGGAAATACTAATAATAAAATGAAGCAAATGAAGTATTGGCACAATTTGTTGCAGGACTTGCGAGCTGTAGTTGTTTAAGCTAGCGCGAGGTTTGGGACATCTTTCTTTCCAAACACGACGGTTGACGTTTCGACGATTTTGCCCTCGTTGGAGCCTGACCTGCTACGTAATATCATGTTTTATTTTTTGGCTGATATTTCTTAATTCCAATGAAAATCTGGTTCAGGTTATTCTTATTACTATTACTATCACTATGGATTATTGGTACCGATGTTAAGCGAAAGTTGATTTTTTGAATTGTTACAGAACTGGTCAACTACTGTTGAAAACAACATCATCATAGCATAGCCTTTCATGACTATGCGCTTTCATCAGATAAAAGAAACTAGGTACTGTTCCAGTAACACTCATAGTTCCAGAATTTCTATTCTTGATGTTTCCACTACCTCAATTCGCTCTACAGTTTTAAAAACTAATTCGGAAAACTATTGTAATCCAAAAGGAAGCTTCAAACATCCTATGGCTCTATCACCTCCTCGTTATAGTCGAAACGGCCAACATCCAGTAGGATCATTTGTTCATAATTTGTTACTTTACCACATAGGTCAAAGATATTGCTACTTCAAGCAATTTGTCAGCTCGCCAATTATGCCGAACAGTGGATGGTACGACGGTTGAACAACGTGATTGAGTTTATACGAACGAGAGAGGCAGTAAAACCGAGAATTAGAACCCCAAACATAGTGCAACCTATACGAACAGCCGATTTTGACATTACTCGAGCAAGTTTACCCACACCATTTCACTTCTATTTTTCTCTCAGCATGCTGTAGCTAATTTTTCGCAAAAATTCAAAATTCGCTATATTAAAAAAGATAAAACTCTCGTCGTTGATCAATCCCTGAGCGATGGGCCATGCATTCGACTTCATTAGGCATCGTTTAGAGGTGATTAAATGCATATCTGGCCTTTACAATGACTCGCGGTGGCCTACCGATGTATCCAGCAAATGCTGCTATCCTCCCAGACAATTCTGATGCCAATTTGCCGGCCGTAGAAGGGTGGAAGGCTTGGTGAGCCACGGGCGAGGAGATCGATCCCATGTGTGTGTTACGGAGCGCCTCCGACCACTGCGCCACACACGTCCTTCACCAAAAATTGTCTTTATTTAAATGATAAAATCCACATCATCACTGAATTTCCGTTTCAAGCAGGTGATTATAACGCAGAAGTCGCGGGTATTCTGCAGTTCACACTGAATTGATCACGCGCGTCGGATTTACTAAGCCTTCCCTGCCTTTGGGGTCCACAAATCGGTACCAGAGTACTGTGATGATGAAACACTAACACTAGCTTCAAAACCTGGTAAGAATACAGCAAATTTGGCCAAGTGGTGTTCACTTGAACTCACAATGCCTTATGAAGATAAATTCGTGGCGTATTCCTCTTGGGTTGATCAACCCTGACCCCTATACCCTTTTTATCCTTTTTATTGGCTTCATTCGCCACACTGTCTAGAACCGGATCTTTCATCCACTTAT
This sequence comes from Angiostrongylus costaricensis, assembly GCA_900624975.1. Taxonomy (NCBI): domain Eukaryota; kingdom Metazoa; phylum Nematoda; class Chromadorea; order Rhabditida; family Metastrongylidae; genus Angiostrongylus; species Angiostrongylus costaricensis. The sequence goes on from UYYA01000099.1 coordinate 32,448, forward strand.
TGAATCCATATTACTTCCTTGAAAAATATTCTTTCGTGCGGGAATACATTTTCGTTTTGTTTTGCTGCGATGGCTGCTCACACGATGTCATTTGCGTTTCTTGAAAACAAAAAAAGAATGGTGAAAGGCTAACCAAAATAACCAGTATCGTGAAGATTATCCCCACTTTTCAGATCCTACTTGGCTTCAAAGCCTTTGTAGTGAAGTCCAAAGCTGCTACTTTGTGTCCTGATTGAAATCTTCATCAGCTCTAACTCGTGTTGTCAAATCTCCTCCCCACGTCTCACTGTTTTTTTAAATCCTCCACTGTTTCGAAATCATACCAGTGGTTTGTCAATTCATGATACCTTGCACTGTGAGAGTGCTTCTTGTGTTCAACTTGAACGATTCCTTACCTCCAAGCAAGTCTACGCTATGAAGTAGTTCAACATTTCCATCCCAACCCAAAATAACAGAAACCTTGTTCGACTCAGCAAGCTACCCATGGCTACCTCATAACCAAAAGCAGTGGAAAAATGTGGTAGCATACTGGCATTATGGTGTTTTTTATGACTAATCGGGTTTTTTCGTGGCAGGTTGAGTTATTCCATAACTAATATGACTACATATGACAACCCTCCTTACCATCCAGATATCACAGCCTTAGCCCTTATTTCTTTTCTCTGTCAGAATAGATTTTTCTTAAAGAGTTCTTAAGAGACCAAGACGCATAGAGTTTCTTCCAAGTTTTTGCTCAATTTCGTGCTGGTTGATAAACAGCTGTGGATTATATGCTTAGTTTTCAACTGTTTTAATGCTATTTCTTTCAAGTCCCATATGCTTACGAACACATTTCGCAATGGCTCGTGCTTCTTTACGGTTGATGAGGATTCCAACACCCACCTTCATTGAGTGCTGGTATTGAAACGGCCATTTTTCATGCTTTTCATCAATTCCATTCCCATTTTAAGTTCTGGATGACGGGTAAGATCATTAGGCAAATAAAGCCATGCTTTGTTTTGCTTTTCCCTACTTCATTCTATTTTGTCCTTCTTGGACACAGATGGTCCAGACGAGAGCCTTCCATATCTTGCTAAGTAAAGACGGATCGATCTACTTTTACTTCAAGAAATCTTGAGCTTTCCTTCTTTCATACAATTCTAGTTTTGCTTTGCATATACTTCTTTACCAAAATATCTGCTTCTTTCCTTTGTCGATATTTGTTTGACTCTGAGAGCCGAGGGATTTACAAGCTCTTAAATATTTGAAGCGTTTTGAATACTCTATTCTTAATTATGCGTCAATGAGGATATTCGATATTCGCTGAGCAATATGCTTACTGAGATTTGAAGTCGAAAAAAGATTGTTAAGTCAGAAAACTCATTTTATTAGGAAGAAGATAATATTATTATTTTTAATCCTGGATTAACGACACTTTATTTCCTAGATAATATGACACAGATGCTAACATCTTCGTCACTTTTCAGCATTACTGAGGAATCCAAGAGCTCAGATACAAGAAAATACCAGATTTCTTCGTCTGTTCGAATTTTCGCGATTGATAAGCGAGAGAAGCCACTTGCAGCTGACATCACGAACTAACAATCTAGTTGTGAGGACTTATATAACCGTCGTTCGTCTTAGGGACTTGAGGGGCACTAAGAGTCTAAAGGAACCTCAGGTAGTGGCCATATACTGTCTTATTCCATTTTCTTTGATAATGATCGGAGAGCAACCTTATCATTGACAAAATAAAGGCGTTCGACAAATTGGAATTATTTTCCTGGAAGTTTTTTTTGTGAACTTCCACAGTTTTTGTCAGGATATAAAAGCAATTGATTAAGTTATGCACTTAGCCGTCGACCACACAATATCAACTGTAAAAAGAAGTTGTAGGATTAATTATACTACGCAAAAGTGGAAAAAAACGGAATCCAAGTGCATTGAGGGAAGAAGCATATAAGCTGAAAAGCTTCAGAGTGTTCTCCGACAATCGAGGGAAAGGAACTCGGTTAAAAGACATAACATAAGACACCAAGTGGATCAGGCACATAAGCGGTGCCACCTAACCCGTTAGGTAGCCCATTGCATTCAGTGGGCAACTTTTCACGATACTCAGTAGTTAGCTAGACAGTAGGTAAACCGTATAGCAACTACTTAGGCTACGAATACATCCACTCGTTTTTAGTGTCAATTCCTTATGTGGGGAAAGCTGGGACAATATCCTTTCTCTCCTTAGTAACTCCTTATTTTAAAAAATCCTCTAAATTCTAATAAACATCAAGTGATGATTTGTATAACTCAGTGGGAATGGTACTGCCGCTAACATTGCATCAACTGATGGATGACCACTCCACCCAATACTACTTACTGCTTTAGCATCGAATTTCAGATGGCGATTATAACAATATTATTTCCTGGCTTAGGACAGAAGTCTGCATGTTTTCAGCAAGTCTATACCATAGTTTGCTCTAACTGTTGTAGGATTCGGGGCGTGTGCAGGGTAGTGGTTAGAGGTGCTTTGCAATACACATGAGTTCAATCCCGCACCCCAGGCTCGCCAAGCCGTAGATCCCCGCGGAGTCGGAAAACTGATAGGTAATCTGTCTCGAAAGAGCAGCACTGACTCAGTGCAACGGTAGGCCACTGCAAGCTATTGTAATGGCCAGATATAAATTGATTCACCTCTAACGATGTTTGGTGGAATTCCTAAGAGAATGATTCAACATCGAGAGCTTCATCCCTTATCCTTTACTACTGTAAGATTCGACTACTTTAAATGTTCACATAAAGAGATAACTCATACACAAAGTGTAAAGGGCGTTCAGCGTTAATTAATTCTTCTGATACGGAACATAGGAAAAACGTGTTTACGAAGTGAAAATTTCGTATTATTGAATAGAATGAGATGGGCCAGAAACTTAAAAAGACAGACCAACGCTCGAGGCAACTGAGAACGCCCTTCATTTCCAGCCAAAACTTTGTGTAATTGGCATGATATCTACTACATACATGTATACATAACATATACATGTATCTAGTATAGGCATGGAGTAACTTTACAGGTCCTCTGGCTTATCAAGCACAATGTTTTATCTTCTTAGACTACTCTATACCAGTTCCCCGACCGCAGAGAGATGGGGATTCGATGGTCCGCGCCGATAGATTGTACGAAAACCTACGTGTATACTGCAAAGAGCCACTATCCATCGTGCTACAGGCCTACTCAGCCCATTTGATATAATCACGAAGTGTAGGTGTGTTCTAACCATATGCTGTGGAAAAATCTCAAGAATGGAAGCACATTTGACAAATGTTGTAAGGCAAACAGGCAAACAATGTTTTTTTTCTATCGGAGACCGACAATCAATCGGTTGTCCTCTGTGCTGGGCGATTCCCGAGGTGTTCACTGAGGTGAGGTTTCACTCCTCAAATCATATACCACTTTGGGTACTTGTCTAGTTCCGTTCTACTACCGTCGAATAACCACACTATCTTCCGCTTAACAACATTTTATGAGCGTTTGCCGATTTCTGTTAGTCGGTTTAGGAGATACCCATCGTCACTTAGAAACCTGAGGAGTACGGGAACCATTCCCTTACTTTTGCAGGTCGTAGCATTTTTTTCCGGATTCATCGCGCCATTAGATGCTTTAGTGTGCTGCCTTTGGATATTACTACACAAAACACCTCTCTCTCTCTTTTTCTCTCCCTTTCTCCTCGTCCTTATCGTTCGGACTTCGTTTTTTTTCCTTCGACAAGGAAAAGTATGTCTCTTGCCATTTCATCATTCTCTTGTTTCAGCCTTCACTAACTCGTTTTCGACACTACATGTAGGTAATCAAACATTTGTAATCCACAGCGATGCTGAGACATTCTCAAAACTTGGATCCAAGGCCAGATCGAACGCGATTATCGTTTCCTGTGGCTATTTGTAATCCGTCGATACCTCATCAGCACGGTCCCTGTTTCCTTTTGTGTTCAATTTCAGTACATTTATATTTCTACATTCCTTGTATTCCACTTATTAGCCATTCGGGCTCACACGGAGTTGCAATTTGTACAATTCTTACGGTCCCTACTTTATTGGCTTTGTATTAGAATGGAATATGCTGCGATTCATTAAGTTAAGTCTACCAATTATGAGTCAAAATATTAAAAAAAGTGCTCACTTACCTGAACAGGGACGAGTATGGCGCAGTGGTCGGAGGCGCCCTGCAGCACACACCTGGGATCGATCCCCATGCATGTGGCTCACCAAACTTTCCATCCTTCCGGGATTGGCAGGTTGGTACCAAACTTGTCTGGGAGGATGGAAGCACTGGCTCGATACATCGGAGGGCCGCCATCCGGAGTCATTGTGAAGGCCAGATATGCATTCAATCCTCTCTAAACGATGCTTAATGAAGTTGAATGCATGGGGCATCTTTCAGGGGTTAATAAACGCCGTGGACTTTATCTTTTCTAGCTTTTACCTAATTAAATTAGAATTATAGAGAAATCCCCACTTCCTGAAACGGCGTGCATTCGTTAGATGCATGAACTCTTTCGTGAAGAGATAGAATTTTATGAAGTTAAAATGTCATTGGGGAAAGGAAATCACCTTTAAGACATAATACACTTCCATCAGTGCAATTGCTTGCTTCTTGCTAGCAGAATTTAGGACGGCAATTTCTAAGAAAAGCAGCTAAATACACAGTGGAAGCCAGTTACCGTAACCTTGAAAAAACTACCATAATCTATAATGAGATTCTGCTTTATGATGAGCTGTGTTACCATTTTTCTTTTCATTGCTGTTAAATAAGTATTTAATAAGTTATGAATACTTCCAGAGTCGATCGAATACGCGGCGCTGCTACTCGTGCCTCTATGGTCGTTCATTGTCCACCCGTCGTCAACAAGCCGACAGCAATTTCATCACTCTTGGCGAATTCCTTCACAAACTGTAAGTACTAGGCAGTGAACCCGTAGCAGAACAGATGATATCCTCAACAAGGTTATGAAATCGAGACAAGTAGTGAGACATCCAAGCGGAACGATTCACATCTAGGGTTTTGGCGTCGTCTACTTGGTGAACCTTCATCATGAAGTATCAAATTTTTGCATGATAACCCATAATGACTTGTATGCGCCGATAATACACATACCACAATCATCGCGTGCTTTTGCTTTTGGTTCCCTCTCAGTGGTCGTTCTGGTACTCATGCTGCTCTCGCAGCATTTCGTGGATAGCGGCCGTCTGCCCCGTTGGTGTAAACTGCTCGCCAATGTTCGATGTTAAGTCGTCAGCTGTTCTGGTAGTGTGTTGTCAGTAACACATCGTCTCTACCTAGTCATTCCAATCACTAGTCGCCTCATTCTCCTAATTCGACAAATCACCCATTTCCATGATCTGAAGCCGCTACCTGGACAATGACTTACTGCAATCTATACCGTTCTCATTCTTCTGTCAGTACAACAAAGCTCTAGAAAGCTGATCTATATCATATGAAATACCTATAGAGCCATTAATTTCACGGTTATCAGTGAAAAACTCGGACGATCTCAATAATTTTCGAGCATTACTCATTTCCTATCACTCAGTAGGAGGGTCAGGTTACACATAATATAACTGACAAGCCGTCATAGTAGACATTTCTTTTTTACATCTAGGAGTGGCTTTGACCATATAAGCCAACCTCTACACTTTACCAGGTCGTACCAGAAGACACTAAAAGACTCTGGAGCAGCTTCATAGTTTTTTACCGACAAGAATTTCAGGCATCTTATGCACCAATGCTGATTATCATTGTTTGTGCTTCACTGTTGTACTCATGTAATGATTTTACAATTTAACACCGATGAAGACTTCTCAGTCGCAGTGAAATGAGAATGGCAAGCCATGAAAGGAATTTAGTAGGCCAACCGTTTAGTTATTGACTTTTTTCGTCATAAAAAAAGCGCTCGGTTTTGACTTCATTAAGCATCATTGGGGGTGATTGAATGCATATCTGGCCTATGCAATGACGCACGGTAGCCTGTCGATATATCGAGCCAGTGCTGTTACCCTCCCAGACTAGTCTGGTACTAATCTGCCGACCCAGGAGAGATGGAAGGCTTGTTGGACATGGGCGCGCGGATCGATTCCATGTGTGCTGCAGGGCGCCTCCGACCACTGCGCCACACGCACCCTTTTTCGGATCTTTCCTAGTTTTTCTTCAAAGATTCGTTTTATTTTATCTTTTATGGTTTTTCCCTGCTATATAGAGAAACTCAGAGATATAAAGAAATAGAAGAAATCATATCTGATATAGCAAAGCGAAGAAAAATGTGGGGATAAGCAGAAGGGTTTTAGTCTTACCTTGATCATCTGCTGATTTTAATTTATTATTTACTGCCTACTCTTTTTAACGGCAGAGTATATATAGCGAAATATAACCTCAATGATGCTGAGATATTTGCAAAGCTGCGGACCGCAGGTGCCTGCGGTGGAAAACGAACGCGCTATTGTCCTTTCCGGGGAGTAACGCGTTCACCACCACACTATGCGAGTCCTTCTCTTCGCCTTTCTCAGCCGTATTATTGACCTATAGGTGCTATCAATAATTGGCGAATGATTGCTGATAGCGCCTATAAAACATGGTTGAGAGAAAGGGGAAGCGAATAGTCCACAAGGTGTGGTGGTGAACGCGTTACTCTCCGGAAAGGACATTAGTGCGTTCTTTTCCCACCGCAGACACCTGCGGTCCGAGTTTTGCAAGTATCTCAGCATCACTGAAGTTACATCTATTGATTTTTCATCTCTAACATCTTCTTTTTCAGATCCTTACCCAGTTGTATCGGCATTTTTACCATATTAGCTCCTTATTGCCCACATTAACAACATTTTAGTCAAATTAGTTCCGTCTAAAAAAGTTCAAACCAGTCTCCTCTGCGGCTTCCATGAGTTAGTGACGTGATTGATTCATAGTGCAAATGAACAACGTTGAGACAACTGCGTTAACATGCTAATGTTTAACAACATCATTATCGTTGACGACATCCGTCTTTACTTCCTACCACTTTCTACATTGTTCACTCAACTATTCATTTCTTCGGAACCGTCGTGACGTCGTCGTTCACTCCTTCCCACTCCTTCTCCTGTCCATTTTTTTCATTCCATCTGCATTCTTTTTTGCTTCGTCGGGGTGCTTGATCACAAAGTATTACTTTTTGCCATGAGTCGATAGGTGAGTAGGAACCATTACTGGATTCCTAAAGTTAATTTCCCAGTCGTGCTGGTTCGAATTCTACCAAAGAGAATTCTCCGTTAGTAACAGCTGAGGAAGTTCCTCCAATTCTTCCTTTTCTATGGCTTTACTCTGCGAAAACCATCGTCTCCTCTTCTCTTATCACTGTAACATATCAAGTGGGTAAATCAAGTTATTGAGTAAATCATGATTTTATTGAGTTCATATCTACGTGGCGTCGAAACTTTCTTCTTAATCACGAGCTTAGCTATTAATCACGTCACAAAATCAACCAGTATATTTTCTGATTTCAGACTATCGTTAAGAAGACAAGTCAACATTTATGCACCAAGAACATAGATGATTCTGCTCATAATCGTTTACGGGCTGACGCTGACCACGGTAGAACCTCTTCAGCAACGATCAGACTGTGTCGCCGAATGCAATCATCTGGAGAGTCATCGAGCTTTCGAGGCTTGTGTGTCGGAATGCGTAAAGTCACCACGAAAGGACAACGTGCCTGAAATTACCTGTAAGGCTTACCTGAGCTCTATTCCATTTTGTTGAGAAGCTAAAATGAGTCCATCAGGCTCATGTTGCTTTGAGCACTACGTGAATACGATTCATTGAAAACTAGCTTGCAGCAACGTACTCTTTACCACTAGCATTATCTGACTGAAGTTTTAATCATTGTTGTGCGAAAGCTCTGCAAAAATCTATGGAAATAATGTATGGGAATCACCTAGCACGAAATTCAGCTTCCACTAGTCGACCTTAGAATGGAAACTTTTCTCTTATGTTTAGAAAATGGCATCTGAAGAGGGTATCGTGAAAGCTTTAACCCTTAGTTCCCGTGTAGGAGTAGCACATGACGTCATGTCTCTTCAGGGATGAGAAAACCTTAGACGAGCATGTTTACAGTATCGACGCTTCGAATTCTCATGACTATTCAGACTATCCAGCCACACCATCGAACGTTTCAATCGACACAGCCGTTGTGATCGATAACGGAAAGTTCCTCGAAACAACTGTTACCTGGTCGGCAGTTAAGGGTAAGCACAACTCGTCCACGTGGCATGACTTTATAGACGGGGTTTACGTAAAAAACGAATGCGTTCTTATTTGTGTTCGATAATGAGCTATAATTTGTTACTACGCTTAGTTTGTCGCGTTATGAAATTCCTTAATAGTTGGCTTGTAACTTGTAATCTTATGAATAACTATAATCGCACATATGAGTATTCTATCACCTACGGAAAAGATGCCAAAGTTAAACTAACCATAGATGACAAGAATGTTCAACTAAAAACCTTTCAAAGAGCTACCGATCAACGCCGTAGTTCTGTCGATGACCTGAAGTTATTTCTTATTAATTAATTCGTCCCAATCATACCATGAGCTCCGACGCTATCTACCTCAGAATGTTGTTTTTGATACGGGGAAGATCTTGTTGTCTCAAGGTGTCACTTACACCAACGCTGTTTGTTATGAAACCAAGATGTATTTCTAAGATTTTGTTGCTAGATTGTGAAAGCAATTCATTGAGAAAGTAACGTGTCAGTATAACTCTTTGAGGTTCTGAGAACCATAACATTTGTCGAGAGGTTAACCACAGCCGACTGGTTATGGCATTGATAACTTTGGGTTAACTACGAACACAATGACTGAAAAGTAGTGAAATGTTCCATATGTTCAGATCTCGGCCGAACCGGTTTCTACTTGCTCTACAGTGCCGTTGGTGAGCAATGTCAACGAGATTTTCCTGGCTATTTTGCCTCTAACATCGGTCCGGTACGTTGTCGATAAGCATGTCGTTGTCTTGATGGCGTAATTTCTAGAAGATTAATAGCTTCGACTTATTGCATTTCACTCAATTCATCATCATATCCACTAGCGAGCAGGGCGATGCATGTGTTGTTCCATCTTCTAGTTAAAATCTGGTCGTCACAAAGGTGACGTTACTCATTGATGATCCATCACCATGCTGAGATTCATTTCGACTTCACGTCATAGCTGGTGGCAGTTTATATCAAAAATCAAATGTTATATTTGAATATAAAAATCGTCTCTGAAAGTCAATGCAACTAGAAGTTCGAGTTGGTACGAAGCCATATGGTGGTTCAAACTCGAGTTCTCAACTCTCAAAATGCACAAATTGACAACAAATCCACGAAGATGTAAATATTTCCAAGTTAATCTATCATTTGAATCTCAAATATCGATTACTTTACTTTCTGAATTAAGCACATAGGCAGTTTTTGAATTACTTTGTAGAACTGATAACTGTTCAAAGCTTGAAGCCAAGCAGTTAAGACTCTTTAGCCGATAAAATATTTATCTTCAAAAAATGAAATTCTTACAGAAGTAAAATATGTCATCTGGTGACTGGAAAAAGGCTGATTAAATAAAGTATTCTTCATTTTTCTTTTACTGCACGACTTGACATCACATCTATCACACTGTGCCAGTCCCACAACTTCTTTGCATTCAACTTGAACAAACGAGTGTAAGAGAAGTAACGTCTAGAAATATCGCTTCTAGGACGTCGGATATAAAATACCATCTACATGTAGTAGCTCTAGTCGCATGGTGATAAATCTCGCTCTGATCCACAAGGGCCGCGACTGCCTGTGGCGTTGACGACCTGGGGCAGAGTTTTGGCTACGCTGACCTCGGGACTCCAGTGGAAACATTATAGCTTAACGAGCAAAACTCTGAAAAACGAAGGTTTTGCTGGCGCCCGTACAGTCAGTGAGGATGGGCTGTCCAAGTATCCAATTGTCACTGGATAACTTTGCGTAAACTCTCTGGTAACTAAGGGTTTGGACAAGATGTAGAGACGATAAGAAGCATCAGTTTGGCACCATGCTCGTTTAGCTTTGCTGCACTACAGCCAGAAATTTTTTTCTACTTTACAACTTAAGAATAGATTTTGGTTCTCAAAAAGAACGACTTTGGTAACCTCGATTAAACACATGGTTTTTTCGTATCCACTAAAAGATTGTGTCGAATATAGGCTCACGACACATCAGATGATCTTATTACGCGCGTAGAAATCGAAGTTCTGGAGTGGAAAGTCTACCACGCAAGATTTATGATCCCTGAATATTTTTGACTCTTCTTATCTTTATCCTGATCCGACACTATCGCTTACTTATGCCTTCAGTCCAATGATAAAAAATAGCCTGGACGTGGTCTCGAAACCATTCACCAATCCCCTTCTATGATATCTCAACGTAGAAATATAGCTCTAATCTTCTTCTTGTTCCTACGTTCAATTTGAATTGAGAAGGTACTAGCTTGTCCTATAAAAAAGTTCGGGTAGAATTAATCATCATCTAGTGTCCAGTGAATGCTTTAATGACATTTGAGAATACGGGTTTAGAAAAACGGCATCACAATGCTTTCGATGCCGTTGCTGGCAAAGACGCGCAGTTGTTGCGGTCTTACACAGAATCAGACGGCAATTAATGGTGTGCGATCCGCGTTGCAGCTATCCACATCCAGCAAGCTTGTACACTTACCTAATAGATAGAAAGAAGTTAGCAATATGAATTAAGTGAATGAAAATAGGGAATTATACTATAATTCCAGCTTAGCTGGGTTCAATGCGGTCTAGTGCTCCCCAGATCAATCCCATTGACGGGTGATTGTTGATAGCACCTATAGGTCAATAGTACGGCTGAGAGAAAGGCGAAGAGGACTCGCATAGTGTGGTGGTGAACGCGTTAGCCCCCGGATAGGGTAGTAACGTGTTTGCTTCCCACCACAAACACCAGTGGTGCGGAGTTCTGCAAGTATCTCAGCATCATTGAAATTAGGAATAGTTTATTAAGAATCTAGCGCACCGGTTACTAGAATAATTTGGTGAAGATTGTCATTCCAAAGCCAATAAACAGCTAATAAGAATCCTCCACAAGATTATTGTGCGGGCCCAAAGAAAGTTTTCTTTTGATCCTCACGTTAGTTCATACCTTTCCTTCCCTCTCTTTTCCACCTCTTAGTCCGGGATTATTCTTTCTTGCCCGTATCAGAAAATTCTCGTGTCATTACCACATATTGTCAGTGGCACCTGCAGATCGAAATGAGTTCCACTACTTCATAGAATTTGGTATAGAAAAAGTATTCGCTCAGTATAAGAAATGACGAGTACGTAGTTGAAGATGTAGATTTGAACCACATAACGTATTACGTAAGCAATCATTATGAAAGCCTCATTCATAAAATCATCGACGCTAAAGGGACGGACGACTTGATCAGCTAGGAAACTGGGTAGACTAGATCAGCCACATTTGTCAAACAAAAGATCCCTCCTTGCCTATAACTGCCTTCGTTTGTCTATCTAACCTTGTTTTGTTTTGCAAATAAGTAGTTTTAAGCCAAGGAAAACCCTAAACATTTAGAAGGAACGTTCACACCAGATTCCATTACTCTTCAACAATCATCCGTTAGTGATCAACCATGATTGTGAATACAAGTGAGTTACTCTAGTTACTACATTATGTGTGCTCCGATAAGGTCATAGAAGTTCGCCTTAGGCTTGAGATGCACTCTAAACCATATCCATACGGAGATGCAGCTTATACCACCATTCGGCACCATGTCGTCCCTCACTGCATCGACAGTTTCTGCGCTTGTAGCGGTGAGTGCACGGACTACCGTATTCTTTTAGATATTTGGTGATGAATTTGTAATCTTCGGAGGTACTTGATATTAAAATTTACTTAATGAGCTGTCCAGTTGGACTGCTTCACCTCGCCATTCAGCCCTTTATATTATAGTATTCCGTCTTTTCTTCCTTTAGCAATTTTCAATATCTTCGAAATAATTGTATTTTTTTAAGAAGGATGTTCAAAATGTGGACTATTTGAAAAAATCTAGTCACCCATATTACCCATAAGTTTTATAATCTGTAAGTTTCCACTGCTTTTGGTGAGAAGACTGCTGTGAGAGGCTTGCCAAGCTCTCTTATAGGGTTGTTGGTTGGGTGGACGTGTGTTATTTGTTGTAGGAAACCCAGTCCGAACTTCTCATTCACTTCACTGTAGGATTTTTAGAAGAGTAGACTTACAATATTCAAGCCACGTGTACAAAAGAGGAAGCGTGTACCGCACTGAATAGAGGCGGTCCTCAAGTACATACCAAATCTGTCGATAGTTCGATCCAGCTCCATGGGCCACTAGAAATTCCATCCCTTCAGCGTCGGCAAATTGGCCTCTCTGACCTCTCCGGAAGGGTAGCAGGACTGGCTCGATACATCGTTAGGCAACCACAAGTAAACGTATAGGCCAGGTATGCACTCATTCACCTTGAAAGATTCGTGATGATGTCGATGGCTCTTGGAGTATCCCTCAGGCACTGATCAACGATGAAAGCATTATCCTTTATTGTTTGTACAAAATTAGGTCCGCCAACGTGTGCATTCATTGATAACGTGTATGTGTATAGTATTTTAAGCTATTTCAGTGAAGCAGAGATGGCTAGCTCATTCGGTGAGTCCAGCTGTATTTCGGCACAATTACACTGACAGTTAATTAACACAGCTCAAAGGATCACGATACAGACTCCTGGTTGTATGTCCATGAAATGTGGACCATAGCCTAGATTCTTGTGATCCGTTATAATTGGATGCCTGATAGTCTTCAGATATGCAACCCTTCGCACTGGATCACTTGCTCTGTTTTACGATCAATTTTAGATGGATGGGAACTCAAAGTTGGAACAGCTGTGCTTGCTGGTCACAGCCTGTCGGTCTAAAGTGATGGTAGGCCAGTCGGTCCACAAAGAAAGAAAGATCTCATTCGAAAAAACTGTTATCTCGCGAGAAATCGCTGCATCAGATCCAACAAAAGCGAATCGATTTTTCTTCATCTAAAAGTAATTTCGTGGCTTTGAGTTCATTACAGCAAATTGGTCTATGGATCTTATAGTGTAACAAGATAAGTGTAAGTTTAACAACAAACTCTGTCATAATTTCTCCACAGCCTCATCTGCACTAACCGAGGTGTGCTATGAGGTGTGAAAGGTGATTTGCAAAACTCGAAAGGACATATATAGACTGGTCCAATCAGATGGCAAAAATCTCAAATGCGACTTGAATCTGCGGTGAATCATGAAAGCACTAAAATAATAAAACGTTTGGCGTCGATCAATATTAGGGGCTGGTCATGCTTTTAATACTATTCGTAGCATCGTAGACATAGTTAAATGCACACTTACGCAATGCAATGACTTGCGGAGGCCTACCGATTTAGCAACAAAGTGTCTTTTATCCTTCCAGATCAGTCTGGTAGCAACTGGTCAACGACGGAGCGAAGGAAGGCTTGGTTTGCCTGGTGCACAGAACGTGGTCAAAGTAACTACCATGTGTGTGTAGCAGCGCAACTCTAACCACTGCGCTACCTACGCTCCGATGACAAGTGTGCATTTGAAATGAAAGTAAAAGCAAGAATAAGAATATGTAAGAAAAATTAAAGGGCTTAAATAACTACTAGGTAAAGACTATGAAAAAATCTTACTTAACGTTTGCCGTCTTGTTATACGTTGATTTACCATTCAGTCCATAAGCATTTCCTCCTTCACTTCATTGGAAATATCACAAGATCCATTCTGTCTTACTATGTATTCCATAATTAGGAGAAGGTGGAAAGAACACTTTTTATCTACAAATTAATCTACTTAAATCATTCGTGTGTATTGTATAGACATCGATCGATTGCAGATTGTAGTCCTTTAATTATGAAACAGAGATAAAGAGAAAGCAGTGACAACCATTAAAAGAAAGTGTTCACAGGTATACATAGATTCAAATGCTGCTCATGATAATTTTTTTTGTTTTTCATTATGTATTATGTATTTTCTACCATACCATAAAGTTCAGAAAAATTCCACTATATCAACGTTTAAAATTTGGATTAGACCGACTTTCGTTCCAGAACGAGCTGTTGAACTCCCGTCAATGTTGACGGCGAAGGAAATCCGTGAGGGTGTGGAGATCGGCTGGAGGCACATACCGAAGCCGAACCGCGTCTACACATTCTATATAACACTTCACGAACGGTAGGCTTTTTGTTAATACGTTATTTTTTTTTTACCAATCTTATCTCTTTATCACGCAAATAGTTGTAGTATCATCAATCGTGTGAGTTTAAATGCTCCAGTACTAATAGTCACCGGAACTAGTTCTGAAGTTTAATGTTGTGAGGAAGAATTCGTGTAAGAGATATTCGTCTCAGATTCCGTCCTCCCATAGAGTTCAAAGATCCAAATGCATTCCGATTTCGGATTGTTGATGACGGTGAGCGGGAGTTCCGCGGTAAACAGGTGCGTTAATGTTCAAAATGAGTTTTCGATTTAGTTCAGAAAAAAGCCAGTCCCTCTCAAATGGTCGACTTATTCGAGAAATTCATGACCTGTGTCAACTTTCATCATTATATGAGTACTAAACCTAGTATTCAATTATTTCTGTTTGTAATGTACTCTTTCGGTACGCCATTGCAGACAAGAGTTGAACAATTATGGCACACCAGCTATCTTATTGTGAAAACACTTTTCTATCATAGGGATCAAGCTATGAATATGGAAAACTGCGATATCGCTATATCATTACTTTAGTACGAATTGGGATTACATGTAGGCGCAATAGTGATCTGCTGCTTGAAAATAATGTCGATATGTGCCAACCCGTCGCCGTTAAAACAGTGCCAAAATTCCTCGGAACCAATGTGATCATCGTAAATTTAAAACTATCTGTATTTTTTACGGCTTAAATAAGTCTCCAACGAGAGCGAAATACTAATAACTTTAGAGTCCGTTTACTGTGTCAACCAATTAAAAGGTTATGATTCAGACTAGAGGTATGAAAACCATAGTTTCACAAGCAACTCATCAATAATAAACAGTAGGGCCAGTGAATGGTGCAGTTCATTACAGGGTCAAGTGAACTACTCATATGTATTCGAATATCCGTTGAAACGACTTGAGGAATACAAGGCGACCTTGTTCGCTGAAGATGACCAATACTGTCACACCGCGGATTCCACTATTCTCTTCAACACGTCCGCGCTGTCACCAAGCCGTACCGTAAACGTGCATCGGTCATTCGAAGGCACACCGTTCCGACCCAGTGATCAGTCTATTGTTGGTAAGGACCGTACTTCTCCGTACAATGTTAGATCAGTTTTCTTTCATTAATGAGTACCTAAAAACAAATATTTCTAGCGTTTCGCCCAGAGGCGTTAATTCTTTCAAATGTGTCGCTGATAACGCGAAACTGTGAAATTTTGACAATAACGAAGCCATCACGTTCCACAACCGTTTGAGTGACTCGTCGTTCATTTAGTTAAAATCACCCTTGATAGAGATCGAGTCTCCAATGGCGAAAAAAAAATTAACGACAGCTCCACATGCTACGCTGCCTTCGAACAAGAGTAGAAGGAAAATCGATGAACTCATTTCATTATTCCTAAATTTTTATTCCCTTCACTTTTTTGTCGTTCCACTCTCATCCACATGGCGAAAAGTCCTAAGAACAGCAATCTCAGGATCGGCTTTCGAGTATCGAAAATCGACGATATGTGAGGATGGTTCATGTAAGAAGAAACACGTTTCATGACGCACCATTTCTACTTGACCACTGTTTGCCAAAGTGGACAAATTCTTACGAGGGACTCGACATATCGTAACCACATAGAATCGCCGATTTCTGTGAAAGTATTCTTCAGCTTAGATAACCCTAGTCGGTAGACGAGTTATGGGATAAACACTAAGCAGTACATTAACTCCTCTTCACCTGTTTTGCTATAATTACGAGGTAGAGTATCAATGAGAGAGGGAGCGTTATTATTTGAAATAGTGTTACTAAACAAGTTGTTTCAAAGCAACACTTGAGATTTGCTAATCGTGAATTGGAAAATGGAATACACATATAGATAACACTTCTTGTAAAGGGTTTAACGGAAACCATATCACCATCTGAAATCTTAATGAGCATTTCCAAATGATTTCTGCCCAGGTGAGCCCACCTAATTAGTTATTGTTGAGACGTTCAGGAATTGCAAACAACACTGTGACATCATCTGTTCGACACGGTGACACAGTAAATATGCAAATCGAACAAAGGGCACCGACACTCAACAAATTCTCAGCGATTCTGAATGAAGTAAGT
Source organism: Angiostrongylus costaricensis (assembly GCA_900624975.1). Lineage (NCBI taxonomy): Eukaryota > Metazoa > Nematoda > Chromadorea > Rhabditida > Metastrongylidae > Angiostrongylus > Angiostrongylus costaricensis. The sequence goes on from UYYA01000099.1 coordinate 48,800, forward strand.
TCTTCGTGCAGGCTCAGAAGATAAAAAGTATCTGAAAACAAACATGTTTAATGAAGGCATCCTCTTCCGTCAACTATATCAACAGCAACGATCATATACAATCAACTCCTATCGATAAATCCACATTCGCGATTCGATTTCAAATGCATAGTCATCAATCTCTCTCTACTTTCCGAGAGTCAAGCTTAGATAAACATCTGGATTATGGACAACTTAGAAGTTTCCGGTCCACAGAAATAGAATCTGTGCATGTGAAGTGATCTGATTTGAGTTCCTTAGGCTAATGGTTAATAGTTTCCTTTTTATGTCATAGATGATCGAACCATTCCACTATTCCTGAAACTCCTGTCTTTTTGTAAGTAATATAGGAAAGACGCGGGAACACTAAAATTGACGCCAATACCATAAAACGGGACAGATTTTGGGAATGAGATGTCTAAGCTGAGTTTCCTACAGTAAGGTTCATCCACTTATTGTTGAAGTGCTATCGATCTTTTGTGAATCAATTTCTTCGTTTTCATCGCTATGGTGGTTCCTTGCTTTGTGCTTTCTGTAGACGTGAGATTTAAATATTGCTCCACAAATATTATTTAACCCATAAAGACAGTCAGTCTTAAGATTTTTCAATAATTCGACAATTTAACGAAAAAAAAAGGGATTCCACTTGCTAGACAGTTCTAAATAGATAACATTTACAGTTGGCTGATTTCAACTCTCTACTAGTTGCAGGTCGACCTGTCGTTGTTCATCGGATTTTTGTTGTTGTTCACCATGCTCAGTCCGCTATGCATGGTCTTTGTCTACTGCTTCTATCGAAAGCGAAAAAGTTCGAAAAAACAAAAACTACCGCGATTCGGTCCCTGGACATTATCGCATTCACGGTCTCTTCTCTTCTCTTTCTTCTTTCTTTGTTACTTCATTTTCAATGAGCCAGGATTTTTCGTCAGCCTAAAAAGTACCAGTAACAAGTGGAAAATTGCAATTTGTAATAAATCTGTAGAACCTTTTGAAATGTAGAAAAAAATTATGCTTATTGATCGAGTCATACTGAGAGCAAAGCAGTGCTTTCTGAACGATATTGCCTTCCTAATCTAACTATTCGCTTTATCTTAAGTCTTGAAAAGTTTCTAGTCCAGTCGAGTAAGTCTATTGAGATTCGACATGGAAAGGAGCATCTTATTTCAACTTATATTGATTTGCTTCACAGGCATTCCATCCTCGAGACGAACATTCTCTATCGACAGCCGATTGAGTTTAAAACCCCACAAACAGAGGAAGATTGGCTTATTCCAAGCGAAGACGTCAGCGTCGGAGCTGTAATTGGTAACGTTCTTGCGTGCGCTGTAGTAAACAGAATTTCTATTATATGTTTGAGAATTGAGATTATGAAGCAGAACCGATCAGATATCACGAAGTTCAATATCTTGTCTTTAGTATAATGTAGACAACTTTTATATTAAAACGGTCGGATAGCGCAATGATTAGAGATGCGTCGTAAAACGCATATGTCGTTGCTTCGATCCGGCATTCAAAGTAAACTTTCTATCTCTGATGTCTGGCATTATGAAAACAACTTGACACATCGCATCGCCATGGTAAAGATCAACGTCACAAGCTTTACGCCTTGTCCCATCATCATATTAAAAACGCCGTCCAAAGATTACTTTTAATAAGCTAATCGAATGACGTTTTGAGCAAGTGTTTTAGGAGAAGGTGCTTTCGGACTAGTGTGTAAGGGTACGATGAGCGGTCCAAAGGGAATGGCTGTCAGAGTTGCGATAAAACAACTTAAGGTGAACGCTATTGATGAGGAACGCGAAGAGTTCCTTAGAGAAATGGATATCATGAAGCAGGCAAGCTACCTTAGGAAACGTATATCTTGGAAATAAGTGATGGTTCTATGTTTATTTTTAAAATCAAGGAACCTCTTTACATTAGCGTAAACAACGACATTCAATAATTCATCTTAAGCTGTATCGGTTCACTAGAAGGCTACTCAGTTATCACAACCATACCCCACATTGTTGGTCGTAAAACCGATGTTGTCCTTAGCACAAGATACTTCCATAGATAGTTGAATTACATTTGTTCACATGTTTCGCAGGTCCTAGAATTCTGTTGTTTGGTTTATTGGCTTGCAAACGGCTTCTATAGAAGTGGTAGAGTTCGTGTGTCCGTTTGGGTAAAGCAAGAGATCTCTCTTCTTCTTCTCACATTAATATATACTGTGGTTTATCCTGAAACCACGACACAGATGTGCTAGAGCAGTCTTACGCAATATCGACATTCGCAAGCTATTGTAGATCAGGAGATTTACTGCCTTACCACTACATGTCTCCAAGAGCGGCATTGATTCCAGTGCTTAAGTGGTAGACTGAGTGAGCGATCGAAGACGATGTTATAAGCTAACCCTAGTTTTACTTATAGTCCGAAATGAACACTACTTTGATCTCCTCAGGCTAGCCACTATCCACCAAATTTTGGTAGGATTAGCTTCGACTAGTTAACTTACCACTTTCCGTGCAATGAAAAAATAGTGTAGTGGTCAATTTCCAGCCGATCCAGTACTATGAATTCAACATGGTTTATGACATCCATAGTTTGTTTGATAATTCAGGATTTATCTGAATTTTGCCTCTGTCCTTCATTTATTTGACGGCTTCAGCTCTGGAACTTACTCTTTTCTTGTCCGTTGAGGATAATTTACTATTCTTATTTCAATATTTCTGTATTCATTTGTCTTATTCTTCCTTGCTTCTCACTAACTATCGTAGATCTTCAGGTTGGTCGTCACCCGAATATTGTCACGATGTATGGCTTGTGCGAGGAGAAGAATTTTCAATGCATGGTTATGGAATACGTTCCGTTCGGCGACCTTAAGCACTATCTGCAAAATCTTCGCAAACAGGTGACTGCATCAATTGGTTTAAAATTATTCTTACGGAGCGCTTCAAACTGAGTTTCAATACTACTGCACAGATGAATTGAATGATAAGGGATAAAGCTCTTGGCGTTGGGATGCGCCTCGCATTAGACTTCACTAAGCATCGTTGGAGGTGATTGAATGTATATCTGGCCTTTACAATAAGTGTCCTACCGATGTATTGAGCCAGTGCTAATTTCCTCTCAGACGAGTTTGGTACCAATTTTTTGACCCCGGAGGGATGGAATGCTTGGTAAGCCACAGGCGTGGGGATCGATCCCATGTGCGTGCTGCGGGGCGCCTCCGACTACTGCGCCACATGCACCCTAATTTAGGGTACTGGAAAATATACATGCGCTTCTAAAGTCAGCTTTATAAGGTTTATAGTCATGGGATATATTGAATAAACCACTATAGAGACGTAGTTGTGAATGAAATATTTGTCGTCAATATTGTAGCAGTTCATAAACCTAATATCCAATAACAGAAGCTTAACTACAATACGGAAAAGCATTTTTGTAAGTTTATTAAGCCCATGAAACTCGACGACACTACAGTTCATTAGCTTATGAACAGTAACTGTGCATCATATGCAACTTTACTTTCTTTTCACTATGTGCGAATGCGATTAGGGTCCGTGGAGTGCAATGGTTATAACTGCTTCATGATACGAGATAGGCCGTTGGTTCAACCCCTTGCATCTACCCTATTTAGTCTCTCTCCTTCCAAGATCGAAAAATCACTACTATACGTTATCTTATAAAGTAAAAAACACCGATTTGACACATCAATAGGTCATCGCAATTCACTGAATAGGTCAAGTATTCATCCAATCACCTTTACGACACTATACATTGAATCTAATGCATGGTGCATTGCTAAGAATTCATTAAAGCCGAACTCTTTACCCGTTAGTCTTTCACGCGCAAAGTGATGAGATCGAGAGCTGTTAAAACAATCCCTGTGTTTGAGAGATCGGCTTAAATGACACGTGTTTGTGCTAGAAAGCACATGTTCATTAACTGTGTCGCAACTCAGCGAACAGCGATGAAGCGCCAGTGTTGTTGGCGAACGGACAAGATATCCTCACTTTTCATCACACAGCAGTGTGATGTTCACAAAAACGTTTCTTTCCTCTACTTTTCTGCTTCACTAAGCAATCCGATAGGCAGTGAACACAAGTAAATAGCCTCCATGCCCACTTTTCGTTGAAAAACGCTTTCAACATTCACAGCTTGGTAGCATTTAATCAGGATGAAAATATCTGTGTTTACCTACTGGTAAGAAATATGTGGATTACTAGGGTTTTTCCAATTAATAAAAGTTACCATGAATACAAATGTGCTCGGAGTTTATAGACAAAAGCCAGCTAGTTTCCGAGCAACCATGGAAGCGGTTCCGAATAGAAAACGCGCGGCAAAGCAGTGATGCTGAGATATTTGCAAAACTCCGGTCAACTGGATTGACCTGGACAGCCCAAATCGGCAGTGAACCCCTAAGGCTGTAGTCGACGGGTGATTGTGGCACTGATCGATAGAACTAGCTTAGAGATCTATAAAATACGGATGAGAGAATGGCGAAACGAAGGACCAGCATGGTGAGGTGGTTAACGCCTTAGCCCTCGGAAAAGGTAACAGTGCGTTCGTCGCTGACCGCAAGCACCTGCGGTCCGGAGTTTTGCAAATAACTTAGCATCATTGTGGTTGTCGCACGTAACACCCTGCCGTGAAAAATTCGAATAGGGATAGGAATAAAGAAGTTAACATAGTACAAACCGTTTGACGTTATTCAATTCCTTGTGGATGCGCTATGCAATCGACTCCATTCGTAGTATTGCAGAGATGTTAAATGTATATTTGCCCTGTACAACAACTTTCGGAGGTTTACCAATATGTCAAATAAGTGTCTTTATTCTTACCGTCTGCTCTGGTAGCAATTAGTTGACTTCGGCTGGATGGGAGCCCTGGTTTTCCAAAGAGTGGGGTCGCACAAATGATGCTGTGTGTATTGCACCTTTTTTCTAGCAGCTGTGATACACGCGCCCAGAGTTATGAATTGAATAAGGAATAGCTAAAAACCGAAGGTGGAATCAACAAATCTTATGAGAGAATAGATGGGGCAGTTTAGCAATTTCATACCGGTATGCCTCCATATCTGTTCAATGCCTTAATGAGTTAAAGGATTAAGTGTAGTCGAGTTAATTACTGAACCCATTCCGCTCCTGGCTACCGTATTTCATGGCTGGCCCTACGACTATGCGCAATTTTTCGTCGGATGCGGATTTCGTGGTCTTTTGACAATTCACAAAAGTCTTTCCTTGAGGAGTAGAGGACTAGAGGGGTTTTCAATATGAAAGATTGCAGGAGAGAGTTTGCTCTAGTTTTATGGGTATGATTCGTATGTATCCTACTATTTACTGGGTCTTACTATGGCTCATATTGCAAATACATTATTTTTTTTATACCAATACAATCCGTAAAATAACCATGATTCATAGGGATTGAAATGGAATAACAAGTAGCTATTATTCAAATTACCGGTCAATGAACTTTTCCGAAACGTTTTGTTTAAATCACCAAGTATGAAGAATGGCTTTTCTGGTCCCACCCCAACTATTTTGATTTGATTCCGATTACCTATCGAATGAATATATATATCGTGGAGCAAAAAAGTTCGATAAACCATTACATTCAATATAGAAGCTATAGTGACGATTTGTCATACCAAACTTCAAACTTAGATAATTAAACCATTCTCCAAACAATATGCTACTATAGCAACGATAACGTAACGGAACTAATAACAACAATGTAGGTGATGTTGGTTCGGCAGATTCTAGTATAAAAATTGAAGAATTACTACTTAAAAGAATGGGTAGGGCAGAATATTTCCATAGGATGGTGAGCTTTCTATACCATTTGAACTGGGCGGAATTATTGATGGAACGAATTAGAGTTAATGCTCAAAAGGAGGTGCTAAAATTTTCTGATCTAATGGAGTGGATTCAGACTGAGGACCGTGTGGCGCAGTGGTCGGAGGTGCCCTGCAATACACATTAGGTCGATTCCCGCTCCACTGGTCCACCATATCTTCCATTACTTCGGGATCAGCGAATTGGTACCAGACTTGTCTGGGAAAACAGCAGCCCTGGCTCGATACATCGGTAGCCCACTGCGAGTCATTGCAAAAGCCAGATATGCATTCACCTCTAAATGATTCTTAATGAAGTCGAATGCATGGAGAATCTCTCAGGGACTGATCAACGCCGAGAACTTTTTTGAATGCAGCGGATTCAAAGTGTGGCACCGTAGATGCGAGAAATTGCACCAAATAAATATTAAACATCACAAGCAAGGACTTCATAGAGAAAATTTGCGAAAATTTGTGCGAAAAATGGTACAGAAGATTCGCTATTTTGTGGAGAACGTTCTTTACTATTTTATGATTTTTCCTTCTTTTCGCAAGTCAGTAATTTATAGGGGACATCGAGAGTTTGCTTTGCTTCAGAAAGGATGGAAACTTTAGCGTTTTTTCTAGCAACGTTAAGAATGAATTTGATCAAACTCTTTATTAAACCCGTTTACAAATGAATTAACTTCAAAATTAGCGCAGTTCTCCTCAGGAGAACTATCATTTCAAGTCTTATTCCGTAGTTTTTGATAAAGAAAGAAGTAGCAAGCCATATCTCATTTATATTCTCTTAGCGGTTGATAAGAGAACATAAATAGCTCTTAAGTCTCTCATTTTCCGACTGGGGTATTCTCTTTAACGGAAATTCTGTCAGAAATAAGGAATGGCTTCTGGATTTCAATTTCAGATATCCATAAGCGGACCCAGAAGCCTTTTGTTTATGTAGAAAAATAGACTGACTAGACGTAAGATCTATAAGAACCAATAATATAAATAAAGGAACACTGAAGTTATATTTTGAAGGTGTTTTGCCTTAGATTAATAATTTTCATTTCCTATTTAGCAGTTTACGTCCTGGTCATCGTTAGCTTCCTAGAATTTTTCTTCCACTCAGGAACTGAATTAAAGGCCTCAGATTTTAGTTATCGCTGGCAGTTTCCACGCTGAAAACTTCGTTACGAATGGAGGAAAGTGTCAACCCAGCAATGCACTCGTCACTTATAGGCGCCGAGCAACTGCAGTATTCATTGGATCCAGCCGAATTACAATCTTTCGCTGCTCAGGTTGCAAATGGCATGGTTCGTTTCCAAGTTTTCTCCTTTGATTCCAGAAATTTTTGCAAGGATAAAAGGGATATGTTGTGTTGGTCGACGCCATGTAATGCGTGAGCCGTGGTTTCAGGCCGTAAGATTTGAATATGGCATGCTAACACTTCATTCGAAGGGTTGTGCGAAAGTCTATAAGTCTCTGTATCACCTGTGTCACATGTAGTCCCGTTGATCGTCGAGTGACTCGAGCGGGCGCCAGTAAATCTTCCATTTTTCTCTGTCGCGTACGAGAGTAGCCCAGTGGGTTCTGCTCGCTCTAGGGATTCGTCGAGCATCATATCTCTCTTCTAGGCTCTTCCTGAAGAAATCTGACCATCGGGTCGGTGGTCTTACTGCGGTACGTTTGACATCCCGAGGATTCCATTCACTAACCTCTCTTGTCCATCGGTTGTCGTTAATACGCATTACGTGTCCGGCCCATCTTTTGCTCAGCTCTGGAGCTAGGTAGTTCATCATATTGATTTCCCGACCTAAATAGATATAACTGGAGCATTCGGAGATAATCCGTTCCTCATGAACACCGTTATTGTGAGATTTAGTCGAAGACCAATCTTTCCACAGGCTTTATCAAAGTCGTCAAGCATACGTTTCGCTTGGCTATTATTTGGTGTTCTTCAGACGTTCTTCTTGGTCCAGTCTTGGCGGTGAGTTCTCCAATGATAGCCTTGCAGAATGTATGGTCTTCTCTGTAGAACTTTTCCAAATCCATATAGAACGCTTCGACTTCTTCTTCGTCATAGTTTGATGTCGACGCGTAAACGACGAAGATGGTCAAAGCCGGTATTGATCTACATCTTTTTAATCGTAAACGTCCGATTCGGGTTGTAAGCTGTTCGAATGAATCGATGTTCATGGACAAACTTGTGTTGACGAGAACGCCGACGCCGCCGACTCTTCTACTGTCGCATGTTCCGAGGAACAGTTCTTCTCCGGTATTATAGACAGCGTTGAAAGGCTGGCTTCTTCTCGTCTCGGCCAGGCCGATGACATCGTACTTTATCCTTCCTGCTTGCATAAGCAAGTCTTCTATCGAAGATTCGGATGCAAGTGTACGTGCATTATAGGTGCAGATCCTCACCTTAGTTCTTCGTGATCCAGGTAGCTTCCATAGGCCCTGAGATTTTAGCAGCCTCTCCGTACTCGTCCTACTTAAAACTGCGAAATTAGAGCTCTTTCGGAGTCAGGGGAATGACGCCCGTTCCTCTTACTGTTTTTAGCTTTTTGATAACCACTTATTGCTTGCTAAGCTCTGAACGTAGGGGCTGGGTACACTCACGGGTAACTTGCCAGGCTCTCCCAGAGCTAGACATGGAGCTTATTTGTTGGAGGCAACTCCTAACCGCTTCCTATATACTTCCCAGTCACTTGATTGCAGGCTTTTGGTCGAATTGACTGGTAGAATACAACCCGCATGAACAAGTACGCACCCACACACGCATGCATGAATACGCCTAGGAAATAGAGAAAGCATGTGCCAAATCAGCGCAGCAGAAACAGGGGGTCCGTCCCCTGAATCCACCTGCGTTTCAAGGAAGCAAAGGTCGCTTTTGGTACGCGATTAACCATTATCCGCCGCCTGGGAACGAGCCACGTAGCCTCGCGACTAACCGGCTTGAGATCCTTCATATGAGGGAGATCCGTGGTGCAAGCCTCTAATGGAAGTTAATTAATCTAACAAAAATGTAAAATTCGTTCCATGAGGTAATCGAAAAGCATTTTGTACAGGATTGTTTAAATCCGAACAAGTATTTCATATACTTCTGATGTTTCAGGCTCATCTGGAATCGCTCAATATTACTCATAGAGATCTTGCGGCTCGTAATATCCTAGTGGGTGAGAATAAACAATTGAAGATCAGTGATTTTGGAATGTCACGTCTTGGTGTCTATGTAAAAATGAGTAAAGGTGAGGATGATTTCGTAAAAATTCATTAATATATTCGTGATCATACGCATTAGTTTCAATGCATACATGACCTAAAACAATTTCACCGTCCAGCTTTAAGCAGGCGCACCTCTGTTGCGAGTGACTATTATTGATTTGAATAAAGAGTTCACATCTCTATATTTTTCATATACGTGTAATTGTTTTATAACAACGAAATTCTGGCTTTTTGGAAACTATAAGCTTTTAGCTTTTTCTCGCTTATTTGGGTGGCTTATACCTCAAGCGAAGCAGTCAATAAACAACTGAATTTCGTCCACAAGGGCAGGTTAAGGCCCACGATGAATTGTCGCTATTGACGGTTGCCATGTTTGCGTTAAATGCTTTAGACATTTGAGCTTTCCTTTTGGTTTATCCAAAACCTAGTTGCTAAACAAATTGAAAGTTGGAATAATATTTTGGAGAAAAATTATATAGGCCGTTTTTGTCAACCTATTACTGCCTCCCCAGTTCTCTCTCTATGAAGAAGTTCGTCCACCCAGAAGTATCGGCCAAACACAGAATGCTCTTGATATTTCCTTCGCATTGCCCAGATAAGAGTAAGCCAGTAGAAGGAATGATTTTGGGAGCAGCTTACTCAGTCATCAGATGGTAAACCTTCCTCTGATTCACAAAGGCCAGTGATGCCCTATGTTGACGAACTGAGAAAGTTGTATCATGGCTATCTCGAGATTTTAAGCAGAATAGAATTTTTCCCGACCAGAAAATACAAGTCAAATGACAACTGTGCTCGGGCCCACACAATGCTACAACAGATTACTGTACATATTCAAGTACATATAGGCGTTTAGAGGAGTAGGGTATGCTCTGTTAAACTCCACAACTGGCTTAATTATCAAAAACATTATCGGCAGTTCTTTTGTTTTTTACGAATATGTTGAAAATCCCAATTGTATACACTTCCAGGAATGATTCCGTTGCGTTGGCTCAGTCCTGAAGCAATACAAGACAACACTTATTCCACGAAAAGTGACGTTTGGGTGAGAAATTTAAAGTTTCAATGTTGTAAGAGAAAACGAAAAAGTATGTTTCATTCTGGAAAGTTGTAAAGATACAACGATTTTTACTACGAAGGTAAACAAAGAAATTTCTCCCCACATTGCATGAAGTTGTTCTGGAATAGTTGACCACTGCTAAAATTTCACCAGATTTCTCTTTTCCAATACTTAGCGAAGTTCCATTAACACACAGCTTTTTTTTAGTGTTGCCGTAACCACAAAATAAAGGGCAAAACTTAAGTGCCAGTCTTCCAACATGTTTGTTGACTCAGCCTACCCGTTGCCTAATAAACATGTGCATGCTCGAATGGATAACTGAGAACAAAAAAAACAATGAGAAAAAAATACTGCATTCAAGTATTTGCTACCACGTGCCACAGGACGTGTCATTTCTGTAATGCAGTAAAAACGTAAAAGCCGAGATTTTCTTGATCACACCTCGTCAACGGATAAAGACACCTACCCTCACAGTAGAAGACGTTTTGCTGAATAATTATTATTACTATCATCAGATAACCAAACACTCCAGATTTGTGGACTTCCAGAAAGTTGGGATAATGTAAAGGACAAATACTAGGTCTGGGAGTACGGAACGTTACGCGTGAGCTGATAGTGAGTTACGCGTGATAGATGTTGTTTACCAAGTACTAAACTAAATTTAGTGGTTAAAAGAATTGGTGTGGAGTACATGTGCTTAGGGCGTACAGTGCTTAGTCAATTGTTAGATAGTAGCAAATGCTCGTCAGCATACGGTCCATAACGGAGGTTCTGCTTTTTGATGATTTAAGTTATCATAAAAAACTACACACAGATACAAGCAACCATCACTACATATCATTCGTTTTAATTGTACAACTCAAATCCACCATCTCTATCTGATTTGCTTAGGCATACGGCATCGTGTTATGGGAAATTGTGACTTTGGGTGGATTTCCGTATCCGACAGTGTGCGACAAGGATATACTGCAATATTTGTTGGATGGTAATCGTCTGGAGAAACCGCTCAGTTGCTCTGACGAAATGTAAGAATCTCTATTGATTGATCAGTTGTATACGACCAAAATGTTAGAGTGATAGCATAGCACGACAAAAGTTTCATTTTGAAAAAAGTGGGTACTGATCGAAGTATGGCAATAATTAATGACGATGTCCTGAATTATTTTGACATTTGAAAGAGGACATCTTGTTTAAGACAAATTATTCGTGCATATGAAGAACAGGACATGTAAGACTTTTTAAGGTTACACTTTTATGTTCTGTACAGTAGATAACAGAAATGTTACACGTATATAATGCTGAGATATTTGCAAAACTCCGGACCGCAGGTGTATGCGGTGGGGAACGAACGCGCGCTATTGTCCTTTCCGGAGAGTAGCGCACTTCACCACCACACCATCCGGGTCCTTCGTTTCGCCTGTCTCTCAGCTAGTTCTATTGAACTTTTGCCATCAACAGTGTAGGCTAGGGCAAAAAGAGCAGTAAAGTGGAAAACACGGAGTCAGATGTTTCCATCTTTTCCACTGCGTCTTCAGCGCTGTTGATGCTTGCGTTCCTTAACTGATAGCTAGAGCATTCGAAGATATCCATTAATTTTTTCCTTAGACTCAAAAAAGACCGATTTTTCCACACGAACTATTGCACATCAATCCTAACTAGTGGGTGATATTATCGGCATCGATATGATATCAACGGTAAGACAAAAAAACGTAGATGCCAAACCATCACCATCCCGTTTATCCGATTTAACTTATCACGTCTTTTAAAAAAGCGGTCTAATATATTTCTTTGGATTTTCCAGCTCATGACATTGCTATACAAGTTTTATTCGGCTAACGTTTCGACATCTTCGTCTTCTTCAGAACGGATGATCATAATAGATGGTCCACAGTCGTTAGTCTGTGCTTCGGACCTTCGTTGTCGTATAGAGTCCGATTTTCTTCGGTGGACCACCTTTCTAATGAACTAGCCTCATTCAGCATTGATTTCGTTCCATGTCGACAATTTCACCCTGTAGCAGTCGGTATGAGAATAACTAGCACGTAGCGAAATAGTACCTTACTAAACCGACATTCACTTAGCCTCGTCGGCATGAATAATCAATATATTTCCTTGAAATTTTCAACTTACACGAGGTTGTTAAATAACTTGATACAACGAGTGCGAGCGACTGTGGACTATCGACCCGGATCATCAGCTTAAATAAAATACATTCAATCTCATGTAAGCTGAACAATGCAAAGGAATATATTATTTGCTCCGAGTTTGAGTGCAAATTGGTTTAATAGAGCGTTCTAAATTATTTTAATGAGATTATGCTGACTTGTCGAATACTTTGCTCAATGATGATGTCGTTGTAGAATTCTGAAATCCATGTTGTGAAGTTGCTGTATTGCTCACGGTACTTAGCAAAGACGCCCTTGGTGTCCAGAGTATCCAGGACCATTTTCATCTCTTCAGAGTCGACGACCCTTCTTGTAAAAAAGTTTGTAAGTAGCAGGCAAACTGGGCAATAATTGCCGGTACTGCACATATCCCCTTTGTGAAATAACATGGTCGCAATGATTTTGGAATGACTTGGAACCTTGTCCTGGTCAGGATTGTTGATGGGTTCTTCAGATATTGGTGTTCACTCCTGTCTGGACCGCGTGCTGTACAGTTTTTCATCGATGAGGTGAGATGTTGAACACAGCAAGGCTGGGCATCACCGAATGGAACCCATATCCATTTTTCCTGATATGATATAAAAGCATAGGAGCATTGAAGAAATGCTCTTCCCAATCGGTGTTCGTCGTTTTCTCCTTTTAAAATCTTATTTTTTTCTGAAAAATTCTGCGAGTTCTAAACGCATGTTGATGGTTTGACAAAGCCAATATAATTCCGTATTAGAGGATCAGCTATGGAGCTTGTGCAGACAGACGTCTTGGTAGCGTTAAAATACACACCTTTTTAGCACTGTTAAGCGAGAATTCGGCCTATCATATCGTCTTTGTTGATCAGCGGAATAAATGCTAGAGCACTACCACCAAAAGATCGTTGCCATCTTAGAAGAATCGCAGTCGTAACACAGAAATCTTGTCTCTAATGCACGAGGGGACGTTGAGAATCCGAGAACAATCTAGGATGGGTATCTTAGGATTCCTTGGAGAACCATGCTAGACCAATGTTCTATGTGTCAATGAGGATAACAGTTCACAGATTTGCAAGCGGCCAACGTGATATAAGAACATCTTATCACAGTAGGCTTTTCCAGACTCAGCCAGCATAGAATGGCTCTAAAATTTTAACAGTATCTCCTACTTGCATTATCCCATGCTTGATCCTCCGGGATGAGAGGAAAGAGGCCTTTTGTTTTCCAAGAAGCTCCCATAAGAGGCGTTCGAAGTTTTCCACTGTGATCAGTGCACGCTCACGTGGCTTCGCAAGACTGCAGATTCTTGAATGAAGAAATCCGTGGATTGGATATATAAGCTCTATGAAGCTACTATTTCGTTTCTGTGTTACGTCTAGCCACAGGAAGGCCGATGTTCAACTTGGAGATTGTGAAATAGATGTGCCATGAACTCTGTACTCTTCAAGAAAAGAACACATCTGAATACTATTGGTGATAAGAAGTATTATAAAAACAGATAGTAGCAGATGTTTGTTCTATTATAAGTGAGACGGCACGCCATTTTTCACCTAACAGCGTTGTAAGAGTTGTGAGCGTTGATAGCTAAAAATAAGATAAAAAGAATCCGAACAGTTGAGTAAACAACCTGGATTGCACCACCACGCACTTTACTGTCACATTGCTTCCCCACTCAAACGCAGCAGTTGCGGTCGTTCTGTGCTTCATCCAGGTCCCCTACCACACAGTACTTTTCACAAATGTAAAACTGAAAATAAGGACAAAGTCCTAAAAATCTCGTTTTTATCTTGAATGGATTTCTTTGTTAACGTAGGTGTAACTACAATGGTTCACGAAATTATCGGAGGATACACACGCAGCACAGTGGTTGTAGGTGGTCTGCAATATACACGTAGTCATTGGTTCGATCAAGCACTCCGGACTCACCAAGTTCTCAATCCCTGTGATGTTGGGTAAATTGATACCAAACTTTTCTGGGGGATAGCAGCATTGATCTGATACATCGGTATGTCGCCCCGAGTAACTGTATAGGTTAGGTATGCACTCAGTCACCTTTAACGACGCTTGACAAAGTCGGGTGCATAGCCCATCAATCAGGGATTGATGAACACCGAGAGCTTCATCCTTTATTTATACTCCTTATCTAAGGATCACACTAAAAAAGGGGAAATTACTTCCATTTATAGCATACTAAAACAGCTTAGCCAAAAAAATTACCATTCGTAGCTCATTGACATATTGACTGATAAAAAATATGAGAAAGATGTTGCCTCTGCAGTAATGAGAATCGGAATATGACATCTAAAAACAGTTGTCAGTTGGAAAGTTGGAAACATCAGTTGTCTTAACACTGCTCAGATCAACAATGTCAATTTCTATGAAGGAAAAAGGGGTAAAATGTTGAGCGTCAATTAATCCCTGAGGGTCACAGATATCATTCCTATCACTATAGAGGTAATTAAATGCATATTTCGCCTATATGCCACTTACGACCAACTGTCGATGTATAAATCCATAGTTTTTATCCTTGGAGAGCGGTTCGATACCAATTTGTCGATCGTGAAGGGATGGAAGGTTTACTGTGCCTATTAGGGGGCTAACTAGTACCTGTTTCGTGACGAACGGTATTATGACCATTATGCCACCGGCCCCTGTTCACATTTATAGATTTTAGAGTTTTAAACATCGAAACAAAACAGAAGAGAACTAGGTAAAAAACCATAGAGGTACCTAATGTAGTCATCAGCTCTACACGCACTTTTCCAATACACATATGGCGCGCGTTCACTTTGATAACATATTCTGTGAAACTTTGGCAGAAGAAAAAGAAATGAAATTTTGACAGAAATATGCTATTGTAGGGGAAAACCCTATTACAGAAACCGTTTCATGACATTTTCAGCTATGCCGTGATGAACGAGTGCTGGCGTCTATGTGTAAATGATCGACCGTCGTTCGTTTGCCTCTGCGACCGTTTGGGTTCGCTAACCATTCCCTACGTCGAATTTGCTCCAAACACAACACTTCCTCCACACAGTAAGCTCAGGTTACGGATATTTCACGACATCGACTCCGCTCTGTTATGAGCTCATGATGGCCGAAGTTGAATCAGCACCGCTGTCGTATTTTGGTTGTTGGAAAGAAGTGTGATTACTATGGTGGTGACCATGAGGTCTTAGTAGCACCATTCGTCAGAACAGATGCACATTGAACGACAAAACTATTTTGGGAGTAGTTTGCCTCTTGATGACAAATCTATCATTTATAATATTATTTCTATTAAGTATTGCCCGAGTATCACGGAAATTTCGGGAATTTACACCCACATTACATTACTGTTCACGTGCTGTGTAGAGTCTCGGTGCTAGAGTACACAAAACAACCCAACCTTAGTTTGCTAGCCCTAGAGATTTTTGGCTATATAGCGATCCCAAAACTAAGATGACTAGCCAAAAACAAGTCTGGTAGGAAATGGGGAGCAAAATGTGAGAAGTATGCAGACGACTACTGTAAACATTTAGTAGTAGTACTAATTAGTGTTGCATTGTGGCTTTATTTTTCAGACGGCTTTGAACTCATTGACAGTGGAACAATCATCGCTCAATGAGAATCACATCTACTGACGTAGCTGAATAGTTCTATTTAGTGCAAATTTTAAAAAGCTCTGCAATCGGGTTTCTTTTCTCAAGGGTATTTGCCAAAGGCTTCAAGCTCGATGGTACGGGTCTGTCTTCTTTTTTTCTTCGTGTCTTATATCTATTGTTGCATGAAAAATCAGTTATATGCTGTAAGTAGAGCTGTCTTTAAAAAGAATTAACTGCTTTAATGTGATGATTTCTTGTTTTCGGTGGCTTTCAGTTATTTGGATGATCTATGTATAATATTGCATAAATGTGTATTATGAGAGTCATAAAATCGATATTATATATAAAGGATAAACGAACGAAGTATTCG
This sequence comes from Angiostrongylus costaricensis, assembly GCA_900624975.1. NCBI lineage: Eukaryota > Metazoa > Nematoda > Chromadorea > Rhabditida > Metastrongylidae > Angiostrongylus > Angiostrongylus costaricensis. The sequence continues at coordinate 64,985 of UYYA01000099.1, forward strand.
GCGTTGATCAATTCCTAAAGGATACGCCGTGGATTCAACTTCATCAAGCATCTTAGAGGTGATTGAATGAATATCTAGCCCATACTCACGGCAGAGTACCGATGTGGTAAGTCGATATTGCTATCTTCTCAAACAAGTCTGGTACCAATCTGCCGACTCCGGAGGCGTGGAAGACTTGGTGAGGCCGATATGCGAGATCGAATAAAAGACCACCTATGTATTGCGGAATGCCTTTAACCACTGCGCTATAAGCGCCCGATGTTATATATGTATATGTATATACAAATATATATACATTTATACCTATATATACATATGCGTATATATAACCAATTTTTATTTACTGCCTATTTTTTCATGGCAGAGTATGCTGTGAAATATAACGAGAATATAACCATAATGATACCGAGATATTGGCAAAACTTCGGATCGCAGGTGTCTGCGGTGGGGTTCGAACACGCTATTATCACCTCCGTAGACTAACGCGTTCACCACTACATCATGCGGATCCTTCGTTTCGCCTTTCTCTCAACTAGTTTTCTACCAGTCAGTGCCATCAGCAACCACCCATCAACGGGATTGATCTGTGGAGCACAAATTGGCACTAAATCCAGTTAAACCGAAGCTGTAGCACAAATCACAACATAATCAGTTTTTATTCACTGCCTATTCTTCTTTCATGAGAGTGTATGATGTGAAGTGTAACCACAATGACGCTGAGATATGTACTCTTTCTTTGATAATCTTACATGAGGTTGAGAAATAATATTTATTTTCGCCTAACTTTTCGATGGTTTCGTCTTCAAAGCTTCATCGTCTGAAAGATAGTGAGATATTTGAAAAACTCCAGACCGCAGATGTCTGCGCTGGGTATCGAACACGTTATTACCCGTTGACGGGTGATTGCTGATGGCACCTATAGAACATGGCTGAGAAAATGGCGAAACGGAGAACCCGTATAGTGTGGTGGTGAAGACCTAGGAAGGGTAGTAACGTGTTCGATCCCCACCGCATACACCTACGGTCCGGAGGTTCGCAATAATCTTTGCATCATTGCAGTCATATATATATATATATACATATATATATAAATATATATATATATATATATTACAAGCGCGTACACGAATGGACGCGAATGCGCAAACATCGACATGCTAATTTATGATCGACTCACATTTTACTATCTAAAGAATGACATTTGGAACACACGGAAATTGCAACGACATATCGTAACAATCTTGGATTTGTACATTAAGAAAATTTCCATTTGTAATAAGCGTGATTCACTTTTCTAACCATATTTTAAAATGGATGCAGTAGCTAGAGCTGCCGTGCGGTAAGCACGTGGCTGTTGTTTCAATCATGCATCTCGTGCAAACCAAACCAACCCTCAATAACTCGAAAGACCGACATTTTATAGACCTCGGCATAGATAGTTGATATATTTGTTTATATGATCTTATAAACTGATCTTCCTAATCTGACGCGAGGTTGGTACAGATCTTCGCTGTCATCGTTGCTGATGCTGTTGGTCGATGTGGCTGACGCTTCGGCAACTTCGCCTTTCTCAGAGCCTGGCCCACACGTAATTCACGTGGAGTCGCGAGCAAGACACACCCCGAGGTCAAAATATCATTTTGAGATAGGGCGCCAAGTCACGTGTGATAGTGAGGCATTCGTTTTTCCGGTTCATCTTTGGATTTTTGAAATTTACCCAAGACGCCTCAAGAGTTTTGCGCGTTACTGTTTTTGATTCCTGCGCTAGAATCCGCATAGTCAATTCAAAATCATCGCCGTTGTGCCTTTGTGTCCTATGCGTACCTAGAGAAGTGTTTTGACGAATTTTAACTTTCCCATCTAGATGTCCTTTTATGAGGACACAAAGTGGTCTACCAGTTTCCCCGATATATTCCTCGCCGCATGCGCTACATGAGATCAAGTATATTATACCTAAACTCATGCAAATTCCGTCTCTCCCGTTAGGACAGATCATACAGTTTTCTGAGCTGCACAAACGATAATAGAGAGGGTTGCGAACTAACTGACGGCGAAAGGTATTGGGTGGGATGTCAATAATCGTTACATAATTTTCAAGACCACTTTTTCTTAAGCACTTTTTAATGGCGTGACTTACTTCATTTGATATGAAGGATAGCTTAAAGGGGTCCGAAACATTATTTTGGGAAACTACTTTACGTTTTTGTCTAACCCGAGTGGTTTCTACTTCGTAGCCATTGGAAATGGCTATTTTTCGTGCCAGGTTTGCGATTCCTTCCTAAAATTTCTAAACCAATCCTGCGCAGGATTACGTGTAGTCTGCATGAAGTTCAAGATCACTTACGTTACAGGGTTAGGTTAGAAAAGTTAGGTAAAGTAGTACCAAGGGAGAGCTACCACCAATATGCCGTTCGGCATTGATCACCCATGAGTGATGCGCCGTGGATTATCTGTTCCATAAAATGACGTGGCCAACCGATTTATCAAGTTGTGCTGATATCCACCGAAATAAGTCTAGTACCGATTTGTCGACCCCGGAATGATGAATAGTTGGTGAGCCCGCAGCTTGGGAGCGAACCAAAGACCTTGTTTGTATTGGAGGGCACCTCTGAAAACTGCGCTACAGGCGCACTCATAATCCGTACATACTTACTTGAGTGACCGCCAATGGCAAAGAATCATGCGGTCTCCATCGGAATTTCTGTTTGACTATTTTTTTATTGGGTAAGCATGTTAGCGCCTGTTCAGGCAGCCATCAGAACTTGTTACTCAGAAGGTTCGCTATATCCCGACCAAGTTTCTCGATGGACGGCGACAATTCCTTAAACTGTCTCGCTTTTAGCGAGTTGTACGGCTGTAAATCTACGTACCTTCTTTACAGAAAGATATCACGCGGACTAGGGGGAAGCAATGTGCCGCGTCCCCTGATGGCGGATAGGGTGTTCATCGCTGACCAAAAGCGACCTTTGCTTCTCTGAGACGCAGCTGGATTCAGAGGATGGACTTCCTACTTCTGCTGCGCCGATGTGGCACATACCTTCTCTATTTACCAGGACGTATTCATGCATGAGTGCTTGAGTATGTTCTCCTTTATGGGGATTTTATTCTACGAATCAACTCGGCCAAAAGCCTGCAATCAAGTAACAAGGTAATATATGGGAGGCGGTTAGGATTCGCCTCCAACAAATAGGCTAGCTATTTTGGGAGAGAGTGGTAAGCTCCCGTGAATCTACCCTGTCCTCACGATGAGCTCAGCAAGCAATAAGTCGATGTCCAAAAACTGAACACAGTAAATAAACAGGTCTCATTCCCCTGACCTCGAAAGAATCCCCAATACAGTAGCGTTGGATAGGGCGAATACAGAGAGAGTGTTAAAATCACAAGGCTAATCTAGGCTGCCTAAATAGCAAAAGACTAAGTTGACGATTTGTACCTACAATGCACGCATACTTGCATCTGAGTCATCGGCAGAGGACTTGATCAGGCAGGTAAGAAGGATAAGGTATGACATTATCAGACTAGCTGAGACGAGAAGAGGCCACCCATTCAACGCCGTCTGTGTTTCAGAGAAGAACTGTTCCCGGAACACGCAACCGACAGTATAGGAATCGGCAGCGTCGGCGTTTTCGTCAATACGAGTTTGTCCACTAACATTGGTTTATTCGAACAACTAAAAACACGAATCGGACATTTACGATTAAAAAGATGTGGATAAATACCGACATTGCCAATTTTCGCCGTTTACGCGCCAACATGAAACTATGACGAAGAAGAAATCGAAGCGTTCTATATGGACTTGAAGAAGTTTTTCAAAGAAGATCATACATTCTTTAAGGTCGTCGTTGGAGGTTTTAACGACAAGAGTGGAGCCACAAAAACGTCTGAAGAACTTCACATTGGGACCCACGAATTGGAACGGAACGAGGAGGGTGAGATCTGAGTTTATCACGATGACCAAGACCATTCATGGCAGCGCGCAATTCCAGAAGCCCCTCCGTTAACACGATGTGGGAGTCTACCAAAAGAGAGTACAATAATGAAATAGACTACATCGTAGTAAATTGAAGGTTTTCCCTAACCAATGCCGCTACTGTTCCAAAATTCCTACACGTAATCGGAACATCGCCTCGTTCGCGGAAGATTTCGCTTGTTGCGGAAAGGAGAAAAAACCGGCAAATTCAAAAAACGAAGTTCCAAAATCACCGCACATTGAAATTTACTCAGTTCATTAGTCTAATATTGGGAATATACCGTTCTTGATAACATCACGACCGGCTCATACAGCATCCTCACGCTAGTGCTATGAAAGTTTAGAGTTCCATAATCACCAGAAGACGTCTGTCTCCAAAAACACTCGAACTGATACGACAGCTGGAATCGTACGAGCTGCAGGAGACCGCCAGCTCACGTACGAACTTGCAAAACAATGCAGACAGGTGATAAAAGATCTTAAAGAATGAAAAGCAGTAGTTACTGTCGACACCTGAAAGGCTGGTAAAAGCATTCGAAAAGCCCACCAAAGCTTCACCACTTACAATACCAAGATTATTGCACTCCACGCCCGGACGAAACAGTTACAGCTTCCAGAAAGGTAGTGGAGAAATCCATTCACGAATACTACTCAGATTTCATTGCCAAAATTATTTACCGTCACCCTCCAGAACGTCATGCGAACATTCGAATGGGACAACATAGTGAAAATCGATGGCCGGCAATTACACCATCTTCGCTTTGCTGATGACACCATTCTTACAGCACCAAACATTAGCCAATAGAAATCTTAGACTAATTCTCATAAAACGATATTCACGTTAAAGGGATTGGTAAGGTATCCCCCATTCACGCTCAACGGAATGAATATCTCCCATTGCTCCAGTTACGTGTAGCTAGATCGGGAAATAACCTAGCCGCAGAGTTGAGCAGGAGGAAGCGAAGGGCTTGGGGAGTTTCCAACCGCATCGAAGATGTAAAAAGGAGAAAAAAGAACACCCGACTCCGTGTCCACATTTCCGACACCACGATTCTTTCTGCCTTAACATATGCACCTGAAACCTTTCGCTACCAAGCAGGATGGAAGATCTCTCCGTTTTTGAACGTGCAGTCGAAAGTTCGATGCTAGGAGCACCCGTTTCACATAAACTAGGGAAAGGATCCGAAGATCCGACCTAAGTCAACGATCAAAAATCAAACCTGCACAGTTCTATACGCCAAACTATCGAGGATAAGACGGGTCAGATACGCGATGAATATGAACGACAACCGATGGAGAACAGCCATTAGTGACTGGATTCCTCGAGATGTCAGACGTACTGCAGGAACACCACCGACCCGATGGTCGGCGCTCTTCACGAAACCCGTAGAAGAAAGAAATGATGCTCAGCCAATCCCTAGAGAAAGCAGAACCTACTGAGCTATTCTTGCACGCTACAGGCAAAAATGGAAAATTTACTCGCTCCCGCTCGAATCACTAGACGGTCAACAGGACGAGAGGTGATACAGGTAATGGGTGTACGTACCGAAGCCTTCAGCTTGGGTGATCCTGTTCTGCATCGGTAGAAGGGTAAGCCTGATCAGACTTCCAAATTGTATACGTGCTATGAGCATTGGTCTAGGTTAGTGCATCGTTCTTGGTCGTTCGCTCCACAAACGATTACAATTGCCGCCATTTTAGACAAATTCCAGTCACAAGGCTGAAAATCTTCCATAGACGGTCAGTGCTTTTGTTTCAGATGAAAACCAACGAACACTCCAGTACGACTATCTTGAGATTCAGGAAAATACCATGCCCACAATGATTGATTGTCAGGTCCTAGCCGAATCCAAACACAAACCTCACCATGCTTAAGAAATACGGCGGCAAAACAACGAACGAATGGGGGAAATGCAAACAGATGCGAGGATGGGCCATCTATCCGTTTTATTGTAAACATTGTCTTACAGCAAAACCATGATGGCTTGCATCACTTCTTTTCATCATACGAGGGAGATTTCTGAATCACCTAAATTTGAAATATCTAGTATGAAACATGGAAACAAAGTTGAAGTGGCTATCGTATCAACTCAGAAGAATTGAAACTGCGACTACAGAGCACTAAATAAATGTCGTTCTAACAGAGAAAGTAGGCCGACATCGATGAAAATCTTTGAATTTGCGTGTGGGTTTAACAGCTGCTTGAGGATTTTGATTTTCACTACAAATGTCGGTGAAAACTGGTTGAGAATAGTCTTCTTATAATCCTGAGATAACCGTTAAAGGGCTTTCCCAGATCTTGATCATAGGTGAGGGCGAGAAAGCTGAGTCACAGACCAAATCCGGAAGCAATTTTCCGACTTCGAAAGGATAACGGTTTGCCTCACCCGGTATGGGATCCAACCAGGGTCATGGATATGTTACATGAACTCACGGCCACTACACTACCAGACATCACACATGCGGATCCCAGCAATTCTTCTATTTGGTCTATATCGTATCCGTAGTCCACACAAAGTATTCGCTCTGTATGTAGATTCTCTGCTGCTGCTTGGAGAGGTGCCCCAGGGTCTTCATCACAAAGAATCACCCTATATGGACTGGAGGGAACTTTTCAGAAAAATCTGGTACCAAATTCTCGACACCGGTGTGATGGGAGGCTTGGCAGATTCGCGGGAAAGACGTGAATAGAAAAAAATTTGTAGAAATGACATCGAATCATACAAACAAGTTGATGATCATTAAAATGATAAAAGAATAATGCCCTCGACGTTGATCAATCCTTGAAGGATGCGTCATGCACTCGACCTCATTAAGCAACGTTAGAGGTGACTGAATGCAGATCTGGCCTCTACAATGACTCGCAGTGACCTACCGACGTATACAGCCAGTGTTCACAGTATTCTCACAGTCAAGTCATATCAATCTACTGACCCTGAAAGGATAGAAGACTTGGTGAGCCTTGGGCATGGGGACCAATCCCATGTGTATTGCAGGGCCCCTCCGAGCACTGCGCTATACGCAGTGACCATTAGAGACAAAAAGAACAACAAAAAGTTTTCAAGGGTAGACCAGACTGCAACCACTTCAAGTTTATTCATAGCATTCGAATGCATCATCCTTAGTTCTCCACAATAATGTCCTTGGAGGCTATGGAAGCTATAAAGAAAAATATTTATGGTAAACTTTTTATTTCGAATTAGACTTCGGCGAGGGACAACGGTGTATTCGTTTAGTCCCTAGTTCGTATACCAAATATTTCGAGCTGATCTGAGGCGTTTTCCGTCATTTTCTTTGCAATACTTTAAAAACTGAACTGATACTTTCTCATATGTACTCATCCATTAGGAAACATCTGGAAACGACAATTAGTCGTTACCAATGACGGTACACATGTGCGCAACGTAGGGAAAAAAGTAGTCTTTGTGAAAATACTAAGCGATCAACTGATCATCGCTATCTCAGAATTGAAGTTCTGCAATGCTAATATGAACATTCTGAACAAAGTGAAATCCTTAAGCGGACCACTCATTCGATTCGTTCTCTCGCAACTACCTTCGATGAACATGGACCGGCTTGTGCGCACGTTGAGCAGAGGATTACAGACCTGTCACCCTCGCTTCCTTTCCCACTGGCATGTTGAGTGTTGGCTGATGATTTTCCTTAGAATCGCAAGATACTGTGCTACAGTGTCTGAACGCCTTCATCTCGGGCAACCGGCGACGTTTATGGATAAGCGGTTCTTCCGACGAGGATTTTCATAAGATACCAGGTATTCGTTTGGCGGCAGCAATTTCCTCGACTTAATCAACTGAACGATTGAAAACAAAGTAAAGGGTTGAACAAAAAAAAATGCCCCTAAATTAAAATTAATACACTTTGGAAACTTTCCTCCACTTGTGTCCTTGAACCACATTTACCTGGAAAGTTACACATCACCAATTTTTGCTGGCCTTTGATGAGACCCTTATCAACAACATCGGCAAGGAATACTACTTACTCACTTGTAAACTTTAAAACGGCGATAACGATGCTAATGCGACCAAAAAACGTCAATTCCCGCAGAATTCCGAGCTGATATGCTAGCGTGGAGTGGGAAAAGCTAAGGGTAATTGATAGGAATGTTTGCAGAATTATGAAGAATGCGGTAAACGAAAGGCTTAGAAGGATAAAACATTTGCAACGCACCCTGAGAGTTGATTCGTCAATTATAAAACAGGACGAAAGCCTTCTGTCTAGACTTAGGAAATACTGAATTCATAGCAATAATCAAAACTTTTCACAATTTACACTAGAGTGCTACTAAATCGTCTCCTTGCTCTTTTCGACAACCCACGCAAGCCCACATTTGCTCCATCTTAAGAATGAAAGTTATACGAACCCAACGGTTATTCGACTAGAATCATAACATGCCACCTCATTGGTTAAAGATTATACAGCATCCATTCACAGCAACCAATACCTACGACCACCACTAGTCTTTAACAAACATACTGGGTCAGATTTTCAGACGCTACCTTAAAGAGTACAAGGTATTACCTACACAATTAAGAACCAAAAGTACCGTGATACTGAATAGAAAGGAGACTTACACGACATCAGCAGTTATCGCTGAAGTGTCGTGAAGGCACAGAACGTCACTTATCTATTCCAAATATGAAAACGCAACATAACACAACACAACATAATTCCTCTAACATTATAACCTAAGATAATACACATGCAATAGATGAAACGTTTAGGCGCAACATGTTTCCTCAATGGTTTACCACCACCTATGGTGGTTGGAGGGCATTTTGAAGTGCTAGCTGAGACTGAACTTGTCCTTCAATCAGGGATCGTCGAAGCGAAGATGAAGACTGACGTTCCCGTCCGGAATACTAGATAGCAGAAGACCTATGCCACGACAAAACCTGCTGAACTATTGCTAGGAAAAGGAAGCATGGAAACAAGTAAAGCAAAGAGTAAAAAGAAAGAAGGAAAAACCATCATTGTGAGATAGTGATGGTACGTGCCTCTAAGCAAGCAAAACACCAACAAATAGAGTTTATTCGTGCCCAATCGAGTAATTCGATAATTAATTGAACTACAAGTAATACAGGCTATAGCTTGTGTACATAGCTAATATAATAGAACGAATTATCACTACTAATACAACTTCCTTCAGATGTTGTTCTGTGTAAAAAATAAAAAGTAGCGGTTTGCTTCATCAAGGTGATACGTCAAACAAACCGTCCAAGAACCACAATGATGCTGAGATATTTGCAAAACCTGGACCTAAGGGGCTAACGCGTTCACCACTACACCAAGGGAGTGCTTACCCTATTTCGAACACACGAGCTTTTAACAGTGAAATTGAGCAGGTAACTGAAGAAATCCTTAACTTATCTGGCGAATCCTGATGGGCTAATTGAACCCAAGATCTTCCTCACAGTGACTAACGATTGTTACTTGCCAATTTACTAAGAAACACTACAAACGAAGTGATTACGACTTATTAGAACCATTCAGTACTACTAACTCAACCAGATTCCAATCAACAAAAGGGAAACAGATTTTAGAGGCGAAAGGATCAACAGCAATCTTAACTGGTGTAATTACACCAGAAGGAGACATACAGTACGAAAAATTAAATGGTGATTTGAACGCATCGCGCGTGCCCCTGAATTTCAGGGAAGAGAGTGACGTCATGTTCGGCACCTTGTAAATGACGTCACTTCTTGAAAATTTGAGTTCGACAAGTCGACATTACTTTATACTACTAGCTCGGCTTGAAGTTGAGCTCTTTATAACAGTATTGTTCTAGAGTTTCCCAGGCAGCCGTTCTCTCTCGGCTTGCGCCTTTGCTGATCTTTTTTTACGTGGATTCTGTTTTCATTTCTGATTGCTATCTTCTAAAAACGTATTTCCTTGCGGTTTCCAGTCATGGTTGATCTGCTCTTCATATAGATATATCTCCTGAATGTTTGCTTTGGAAGGGTTTGTCTTCTGTGTTTACAGACATTTGCTAAAGCTCTTTTTATCCTAGGGTTCTGTTGGCTTATGCATTGCGTTCTCCTTAGTCCGTAACCCGAACCAGGGATTTCTTCTCACTAACGGTCTCGATGTCTGTTCAACAAGGAAATGGCGGTCAGGTGAGACATTAATTTAATTTTATGTTTAAGGTCATTTGTGTTTTGATAGGACCAACTAGCTCTTTTCTCTCTATAAATCGTTAGACGGTCTCGATGTCTGTTCAACAAGGAAATGGCGGTCTGATTTTGGGTCATTAAGTGATTTACCAGCAAAACATTTCGGACTTGTAAGGGACGTGTTGTCATTAAGAAAAAGAATGTTTTTTATTGCGACAAAAGTCTCCCTTGATTACTTCGTAGACTATGGCTTTTAAACACTTTTCCACACTATCCAATGAGAGTTTGATTTTGGGAATAGCTCGAATCACGCCCATTTATTCTTGTGTTTGGTTCTTTGCGAAGTTTTAAGTCAAAGTGTTAATGTGTTCATATATGAGTAAAATGCTTCATTGTCTGTATGCTGTAACTTTCGCGCTTAAGAACATGAATTCTTCGAGTGCAAACAACATTATCCTTGAGGGCTTAGTGATTATTAAATCAGAGCTCTTTTCCCATATGTATACGAATTATATTTTTGGTAGAATCTACCTATTTACTGCACTAACTGCATACCTTTATCCGTTTTATTTATTTATTTTTATTTTATTTGACCCTTTTCACGTCTACTGTGTGGATCCCTTCACTTCTCAAATTCATTTCGTTTCCTCGCATCCATCATTCGTGATGATCTTCCAGATCTACGTGTGGTTTCGTTTGTTATTTGAGGATTTTCATTTCATCTTGAGTGTCGTTACCTTTGTCTTTACTTTTACATTACTTTACTATGCCTTTGCCACTACGATCATGGCGGGGTCTGACTTTGGTTGTCGTTGTTGTTTTTCTTGTGGAGTTCTGTGTTTTCTATCCGAATACAGAAAACAGAATGTCGATCATAATTTTTGAACTCGGTAAATATCTTCTGTTTATTGTTTAAGTAAACGAGCATTCTATTGGTCCCATTCTGTTTTGTACTCTTAAGTTGCTTATATTACAAGTTACGATTCAGGGTACCCTCTGGCATGAGCAGATGCTTCAATGAGACGAATGTACTGTTCAACATGTGTTCTTAGTGTGTGCGGTTCGTATATGTTAATCCCTTCTTCAACTAAGGCCGGCAAAGGGGATCTTCCTAAGCTATTTGCAATAAGACGTAGCCTATACGCACCTAGTAATATCGTTATATATCATTAATTACTATAACTATTAATATTTATAATACTCATACTAAGTATACTACATGTTAAGTATTGTTACATATTAAGTATTGCATATAGATATATTGTGTATTAGTCCTATTATTTACCGATTAGTGTTTTTCTATCATTTTTCTTCTAGAGATGGTACTATCCAACGTGAGATATATCACCTTCCTTCACCTGTTTACGCTTATAATTGCTCTAATCTCATTGTTGCTTTAAATTCCTTAAGTGTTCATAGTTGTCGTCTTGTCGATTTGTACTACTAGACATAATTAGTGCTTTTGTCGGTAAATCGACTTTTGAATTCCCATCTGTTGACGCTTTTTTTTTACAACCTATAATGAAAAAGGAATTACTACTGCAGTTAGTTATAACAAGTATCCATCCTATGTCCACAAATATTTTACCTGCCTCTAAAAATGTAATAGAAATTAGCTAGGGATGTTAAATATTTGCGTCTATCTACTTTCTTATCTTCTTATGGCTTCAGGGTCTTTCTGGTGAGGAAGTTATGAGCGAAGATGAAGCACGAAAACGTCGTGAACAACTCAACAGGAGACCGAGCTATCGGTATGTGTTGCCATTGTTTGTTATTAACCTCATTTCCTATGATTTTTTTTCATTATTTTTTATTTCTGTGATACCACTGAGGTATACTTGGCAGATTTACTATCTTCTTTCACTGCACTAAGTTATTTATACGTTATATTTCCTTAGTAAGATGTCTTTACACACGTATGCTGACAGTTATTCTTAACGCCACCGTATTAGTGTCATTCGTACCCCATCAGGTGCCGATCTCCATGACAACTCGGTCGATGAAACGGTTATGTAGCAGTTTGTCTCTTATACACTCCAAAACGAACAGTCATCTGAATAAACTCTCGTATTGAAGGGCAAAATGAAATAGCTGTGTTGCAGACGAATATAGTTTTAGGGTTTCTCTATCCATCTGTAGAGAAATGAAATCGAGCAATTTGTAAATGTTATCGTTAGCTTTAGTAGGGAGAAATATTTATCTACCATCAGGCCCCGTCAGAAATTCTCTTAAAGATTTGGCGTTAGTGTATCACATAAATAATTTTCCTTAGTAAGGCAAGGTATATTATTTAATTTTCGATGATACCATCAATGCTAGAATAAGCCCTATATGAATATATATATATATATGTTTGTATGTGTATATATATATGTGCACATACATGTGTATGTATATACACAAATGTATATGCATATGTACATATATGATGATTTGAACTAACAAAATACATGTAGTGAGATAATATGAGTAGTTATTTATTAAGCTAATGGTTCTTTTGTAACAATTTTTAGGGCAGTGAAGCGTTTTACACAATAATAAAAAAGTGCGCGGTCTAATGATAATGAAAATAGCCTAGATGCTGAAGATTTCCAAAAAAAATTTTTTTTTGTTCTCTTTTCGTTTCAAGGGTTTGTGGAGAACTCAAGCATTTTCCGTTGTTTGAACCATACACTGGTACTCTTTAGGGGCAAGGACCCTTAGTTATCCTTTCTTCTTGACCTTTTTTTACATAGATAGATTAGAATTTCTGCTACTCCATTAGTTGGTATTGCGTGTTTACCATCATGACGGTTCCTTGACGAGATTCACTGCCCACGATACAGTGGTACTTGGGATTCAATATCATAGAATAAAATGGATGTTGTCAGCAGATTTCGTGTTTGTCATTCATTCTGCTCATTTACTGAAATCTTACTACACTTTCTTAACATTGCGCTTCGTTCCACATATTTCGTCACGAGTTCTACTCTGATGCTTTCAGAGTCCATTATATTTAGGAAATGTGCCAAAAGAATCTGAAATCTTGATGGATTACGAATACCAAACAGCACCATTGTACACTAACTATATTGGAAATGTCGCATAGAGTTACTTGACACTTGACACTTGGACGGCTCGTCCTCACTGGTTGTGCGGGCCCCAGCATAATCACCATTTTTCGGAGATTTGCTGGTTAAACCATTGTGGTTCCTGGAATCCGGAGCACAGCCTGGCCAAAGTCTGCCTCTGGTCGTCACCACGACAAGCAGTCACAGCTCTTGTGTATCAGAGGGAGATTTATCACCATGCGACTTTGATACCAAGACGGCGGTGGATCCTAGTATTGGTTTGCTCTTAGCTAGGCTTCCTGGTGGAAACGCCGGACTTCTTCTCACCTTGGGAGACTCTGCCGGAGGATGAGTCCCCCGCTGTACATCGCAGTCCGCCACCCAGGAATACCTCCCAGCCAAAATGAGGCGGTAAACAGTTGGGAGGTGTCGCATAGAGTTATAGTAGAGAATTCTTGATTGAGACATTTCATCACCAACGTTTCAACTTCGATAAAACCTTGGCCATAGCGGTTACATATTTAGGATTTTGTTCCGGAATTCTGAATTGGGACTAAAGGTTATTGAGATGACATAGCTATCCGTACATATTGATGAGGTGCAGATATAATTATGGTTTTTATATTCCAAATTTCGCGTTTGTTTTGGTTAAACATTAGTTGAAGTGCATCGTGTCATCTGAAAATCTAAAAATTTCTCTATTGATCCTGTGTGGTGGTTTTATGCGTCATGATTTTTCCTCAATTGTAAATTGGGAGAAATTTGATGTGGAATAAGTTGCTTTCAATGGTAACCGAAAATTTCAGCAAGTGTTACCAATAAATGCTTTTGGGGGTGCTAAAACGAAATGTAGTACATAACTGAATCAACGATTATTGTTCAGGGAAGTGAATAGCACGATAACACTCAAAGACAGAATTCTTTGCGATAATCGATAACACGAATCGTCTGCTATCCATTGACGATGGGTGGATTGTCTTATGTAATATTCGAAAAATTATCAAGTTTATAATAGGTGCTGCTGTTCTTCCCAGATTTTGATTCCAAATGTTTTAGCCTGATCTTATCCATTCCCTAGTTGAGTTTCCTCGCATGTCTTTTTTCCTCTTCAAATTGGTCACCTTCTGTCATCACTGCTATTTTTCTTTATCCTTAGAACGTAGTCTTGCTTCAAGACAACATAACCCGGCAAGAACAGTGTGGTAGAAAGATTTTTCTATCATTTTGCATTACACTGAAATGGAATCTTTATGTCATACTGCTTTTAATGCGTTTGTAGAATGTTTAATACGGTAAGATCCATAGATGAGTACTAGATAAGTGCACTACGTTTCAGGCGAACCCGCTTCATTCGTCATGTAATCTTTAGTAAGAGATAGGCAGAAGCAGTATATCCACTGAGACTTCTTCCGGTATTGGTGTTAACCTCGTTTTTTGCGCATCAATATTGAACTTTGACGTTCGAAAGAGTCCTCCAAAGCGCAGTGGCAGGCGTCTGCATACAGACTTTTCCACAGATCTGCTCAGGATTCTAGAGAGAGTTAACCCGATTAGCATTAAATGATCCCAATAAAAAGACGAAACCTCTAGGTTGCAGCAGAACTCGCCGCAAATCCGAATACGTTGTGGACGACAAAGAATCTAAATGGAGGCAAGAAATGCTGGGATCCGTAAAATATATGATTTCATGTCTTACAAAACAAAACAGTAGTAGTTGCGGAGTTACTTAGTACTGTTCACTTGCTTGTAGAATCCATTCACCCATTTCGTGCCGCTCATAGCAAGAAAATGAGCGCTATGTTTGTGCGACGACTTGGCTCTACTTTTTATTTGAAGATTGACAGTATTCATGCCTCTCATTCAACTATGGATTTTGTTTACCAGTTCTTCACAAACTCTAATGAATTGGAAATGTCTTTTGTGAGGGAATATTTATTTATGAGGATATTTAGAATATTTGCTGTTGTTTAGTTTTTGTTCGGAATTGAGGATCTGATTTTTAGTAGTTGTTCCTTGTGAGTACCCTGCTTCGCTAGAAGCTGAAGTTGTAGTGTGTTGGATGAAACCAAATTTGTTATTTTTTTTATTAACGATATGTTCTGTTTTTTAACTAGTGGGGTCAAGTTACCGTCTATCTTACTTGTTCCTTAACTGTCTATATTAATTGTTTTATTTGATTTGTTTTGGATGATTGACGTCATACTGGTTATTTGCCTTAAATGAGAACCCAGTCATGGTCATTGGAGGTTTTTGCATTTTTCATTTATATACAGTGTCTTTCAACATACTTCTTTTGTTCTCCCTTTGTCAGTTTTAGTCCCATAATTCTTTCCAGTGCTAGGTTGTTTATCATGTTTTTATTAATACATTTGTTCAAGAAGAACTTGTAATACGTTAAATCCGGAAAATTCGTTGGGTAGTTATCGTCCACTTGTTCATAGTTGCTCAATTTGAACTGCTAAATCTCCTTCTTTCTTCACTTTTTATTCATCAACTTCGTTTATGTTACACGTTACGTCGTGTAACATAAAAGCGATGAGGATACAAATTCAATATTTTGGCACTAGAGACCTGATGTGGCCATTCCATGTCCTTGTAGACCCGATGTGGCCATTCCATGTCCTTGTATGTGTTATCAGGAAGTATTGAGTATTGAGAATTTTTCCATTACCATAGTCTATAGAATTTATGGACGCGTGTAGTGTGTTAGTTAAAGGTCTCCTGCAATACTCATGAGATCGTTGATTCTATCCCGCGATCAGGTCTCACCAAGCCTTCCATCTCGCTGGGGTCGGCAGATTTGTACTATAAATATCTGGAAAGATAGCAGCACTTTCCTTATACATCGGTACGCTGCGGCATGTTATTATAGAGGTTATATATACGCCAACCCTCATTTTGTTAAACACATAGTGTTTTTTCTTGAGGAATAGCAGTCAAGCAAAGTCGGTGTTCAAAAAACTTAACGAAGAAGGAAAATGGATTGTACTGCGCATAAATCGGATGAATGCTAACTAATGAAAAATCCATGGTGAGGAGATAATCAGATAGAACTGGATGATTCATTGAGAACATAAGCCACATCCTTCGTATGTTTGAGGCGTTTTGAAATGTAACTGACACTACATCTAGTTGAACAGTTAACATTTTTGAAGATTATCATATCCTCGAGACCGGCAACTGTACACATCGAACATTCCATGTTCGAAATTAATTAAAAGTTTCTGGTAAAGTAGTTGTAGAAGTAGTTACATTTTTCGTTCTTATTAAATCTATTTTGAACTGGGAAAGCTGTTTGTTTGCATTTGTATTTGTTTTGGACCTTTTATATATTCCTCTTCTTTCATTTTGCCATGAATTGTTCACTGAATGCTGTTCGTAGGGCATCTCTTCACTGCTTTGACCCTAAGCCTGTATCATTGAGTCTGTGTAAGTACATTCCTAAATCCTTATCGCGACTGTGAGTTTCAGAACTAACTCGTTATTTCGATGACCTTTAATTGCTTGCAGCCTATTTTTCGGTTAGGTTCTATTTAATTACCTGAATACTTGGGCGGCCTGTCTTCATTCTTTGTGAATCATGAAGAGCGCAGCATATTCTCTATTCGATTTCTTACCTCTCGATCGCCTTCCATGGTAGCAGCTTTGTTTTTTGAGCTTAGTGGCGGGTGCGAGTCTCTTATTCTGATCTGGAAAACGACAGCAGGGAGTACAGCCAACCAAATGTTGCTACAAATCCGTTCGCCCAACGAGTAGGTCGCTCTTGCGTTCTTTTGTCCAATTGTCATCTGTCCTTCCCACTGTGTAACTCGCCCATCTGCGCTTTTCTATCGATATTCACTGTATATATATATATATATATATGTATATATATGTATATACATATATATATGTATATATACATATAGTACATATATTCTCCGGGATTCAAGATAAGATAGTTTTTGAAGACCTGAGTCTTTCGGCTAGATGTTGTCTATTCTGGTTATATTTTAGAAAACATTATTTAAGTGCTGTATGAGTAGTGTGCGCGATTATTGGCACTGCTGAGTATTTACCCACGTCTCTGCTGCTTAACACGACGCTGGGAGGTGCGTTGACTCGTAAAGATGAGCGCCTATTTCTTGATCATTTAGTCGGCCCATGGCTTCTTTGAGAGGCTCGAATCCACCCCATGCTACAATCTTTCTTGTATTCAATTCGAATATCGTGTTCTTCCATGTTCATTAAGCGCCCGCGGTACATGTACAATGTGTTCTCTGTAATTGGGCAACCATCTAGTTTGGTCTATTCACCTTCGCACCATGTGTTTTTCTTGGACTGGGTATTCTTCCGACTTGTGCATAGTCCGAACTCTTTTTTTCCCGATTCGTGAAGCTTATCGACTACTCTTTCTGCTTTGTTGTTACATCTTGAAAAGATGACGATCTTATCAGAAAAAGGGAATTTTGGAAAGAATATCAATACTTACGCTTTTACACAATCAA
Source organism: Angiostrongylus costaricensis (assembly GCA_900624975.1). Lineage (NCBI taxonomy): Eukaryota > Metazoa > Nematoda > Chromadorea > Rhabditida > Metastrongylidae > Angiostrongylus > Angiostrongylus costaricensis. The sequence continues at coordinate 82,623 of UYYA01000099.1, forward strand.
CTAGCGGCAATTTGTCGGGTTGTTAAACTCCTTTCCCTAGGGATATGGTAAGAGGTCAGTGAAAAAGCTATATCTCCGTAGTGTAATTCTGGTAACACTCAGGTAGAGTTCTCTGCGACGGTTCCTCGCTTTTGTCGATGAGCACTGATAGGATCGCATTCGTTTCGACGCTGTCAAACGCTTTTTCATAACCCACACAAATGTCAAGACCAAAGGCAGGGGTATTCGCATCAAACTTCTATGACGCTGGACACACTTTAGATGTGATCTGTGCAGCAGAATCTGCGTCGAAATCCTGCTAGCTTAAATTGTTGTGCCCCATCTAAAGTCTTTTATATGTGCAACCTGATAATCTTTTTGAAGAGCTTGTACGGTATACTGAACAAGCATATGGGACGATAGTTGCGAAGATCGCCCCGATCAGTCTGCTGGGGCAGGATGGCCGTGCGTGTGGTCTGGGATTTTCACCTGTTGGATGTAGAATGTCATATCAGTTGTGGGAAAGACATGCAGTTTATGGCTTCCAGCTCTAAGGATGTCTACTGTAATATTGTCGGATCCTAGAGCTGTGCCTGTCTTTTACAACAGTTCGGATCCTAAGAGGAAGAATTCCAAAAGGTTTTGTCTAACGGATATTTTAGGATCTATGACAAGGAATGTGGAACAAAAATAATTGGTGTTGAGCTTTTCCATTATCGATTCCTCTTCATGGCAGGAAGCTTTGGTGATCCCACCTTCGCTCATCAGGGCGGATAGCGGAACATTATACTCGCAAAGATCCCGACGGCAATTCTTTAAAGTAGATCGTTTTTGGGCTGATCCCAATAATTTTTCTGTTTATAGTCCTTCTACGAAGATCTTTCACAGCTGGCATTTATTATCAGCAGTGTTAGATGTGTCGCATTAGGATCAAACTTCAGTGTTTTTAATTTTTCGAGCAACTCCTTAGTAACAGTGGAAATGCGGTCTGAATTTCTTGTTTGAGGAACTGAGGCGGGTTCGGCACAAGTTCTAAATCCTTCGAAAAGTAGCGTATAGTCCTCGGTCGGGTCCTCATTTACTTGCCACTCATATGAGGAGAGGATTTTATTGAGAGTATTCTCGTCGTAGACGATTTGTTTGGTTTTTCTTGGACGATGACAGTTCTTTTTCAGCTTATGGCGTAATAGAATCTTCGCACAGAGAAGGCTGTGAGATTTTGTACGGAATCCAGGTAGCAATGAGGTGTTAAAGAGGAACTATTTTGTGTTCATGAGAATATGATTGATCTGCGTATGAGTTGTGCCGATAGGAGACTCCCATCTCTATTATCTCTATTGGCGATTTTCTCTGTTCTTGAAAAATGAATTTGCATGAAGGAGATATACTGCGGAGAGTAGTCCAACAGGATGGTTTCCGCTCTCATTTCGTTCTCCTGTTTTGAATTTTCCTATCCTCTACTCATTTTTGTTGGTCGTTCCTTATCTGGAGCTGAGGTCTCCGACAACGAGTTTATAGAAGTGCTTCGCGTTGTGGATGTCTTCCTCCAAATATAACGCGTGCAGTTCGCTGTAATCAGCCGTACAAGTTGATGATTAGCGGTTGATGATAGTTACTTTTTTCACACGGAAATTGGAGACAGAAAATAGTCAAGCGCGGTGATAGGACTCCATATGAGGTGACTAGAAGGGAAATAGATGGATGTACGGCAAAACCAACGTTTACGAGATTTCGTAACGGAAATTCCCCTACGACTGACAAGGGTTTCGTCATGCAATTGTGGCGTATATCGGTCCTCCCGCTTTTCGTCTTTTGTTGGGCAATCAAGTGGAATTTAATGTGACCAGAGATCTCAATCAGAGGGTAAAGGTTGGCATCTGAAGAGACTGCCTTCTGCGGCAGGTACAGAGCATGAAGCCATCTCCATGGCGTGTTGTAGATGTTCATTTAATCCGGTTGTAGTAACGTCTGCGTAGCCAGAGATTTTGTGGCTTCGTGTCGCCCGTCTCGCGCTTGACGTCTTAAACAGGAGCATCCAGTGTGCGTAGTACTGAGGCTGACCTATTGCTGATTGGGCAATTTGATCTTCTGTAGAGTTCTGAATTAACCTTGCAAGGACGTTTTCAGGTCTTCACCACGATGTATAATATGAGCGAAGCATCCTTTCGGCAGCGGTTCCTTGGATCAGTTTTCCTGCTAGTTGATCTAGGCACAATATCAAATACCAATTCAAAAATGAAATTAAAGACGAAAAAAAAAACGACTGATCGCTTAAGGACGGTGTAGAAGCCGAATTTGATAGGTGAATTATAATTCTAATCTCCGTTGATGTAATCCTGCAACAATTAAACATCTGGTCCAATTTTTTCGGTCAGTGTTCAGTACAATGGTGAGTTATAGTAGGAGCATAGTTTTATTTATTGTGTACTACATGGTCATCTTAAAATAATGGTCATGGTTTTGCAGGATGATCCTGAAGGATCTTGAAACGGCTGACAAAGTACTGAAAAAAGAACCGGAAGAAACACCACCCTCTTCCGTGGATACGTCCCCTCTACAGGTTAGTCTCATATTACGCCTCGCTAGTTCTTATAAAACACAAAGTTTAGGTAAACATACCACCGTCAACAGGGCGATCAAATGCAACTGGTGGACCTAGTCCTTACACGTCTCCATTGGCCGGAGGTCTTCTGCAGAGTGGAAGTCTTACGCATTCTCTCCATCTTAATGGAGATCTTGGCTCACTTCCTCCAGGTCTTGATTTTGCAGCGGCCATTGCTGCTGCTGCATCTAGTCAAAGTTCTGCTCTATCAGTTGGCGCAGGTGAGCGTACTTCGCAAATTTGTGATTTTTTTTAACCATGCAATGGTTCAAACATGTGTATCTTTCCTCACTTAAGTTCAACGTCGTCACCTTTCAGTGGGATGAGACTGCAAATTGGAACTTGATAAGGCAGTTAGAGTGTGCCAATTTTTCGTAATAGTGATTTAGTACATGGTGTGACATATCTGGATTGACTCAGTTTACTGCTCATGGAAAACGTTTAAATGTTGATATCCACCGAATCATTTACTTTTAGACATAATACGTGAAATGTTTCGAATCACGGGTCGAGAAACTACCTACGTTCCATGAATCGTTTCTAGTTCGTAGTCGCAACGAGCAGAATCGAGTGGAGTAGAGGGGCTTCTGCAGGGTCTATTGTTACCGTGCAAACAGATAATATTGGGCGGAAACAGTTTAAGAAACATCCTTTATAAAAAACACTGCTAGGGGAGGCTACACGGCAAAATTTTTTACGTTCAGTTTTCATTCATGGCAACTTTTCATTCGAAATAAAACCACAGTAGTGCTGAATTTGCAAAACTTGAACCGCAGGCTAGGTCGAACCGCGATTGCTCTTTCCGAGGGCACACGTATTACGCACGGTACCACTGAGGCCCTCATTCTGCCTTTCTCTCAGCCAGCGTTTTCACCCTAACGGTGTCACCAGTAATCACTTCTCAACGGAAATGATTTGGAGAGCACAAATCGACACTGAATCTGATTAAGCTGAGGCTATAGTCGAAATCACAGTGTGGTCCAAATCATGGCAGCTCTAAGAAGGAAAGGAATGTATTAAAATTTCTACGTCAACGTCATTTATTCTACACCGTGGCAGGGTTGATACCAGTGGGGTATTCTCTTTCAGGCTAGCTCTCGAACATTACATTCGCGTAGAGCCGTTTGACAGTTTCTCTAGAATAGCGATTTTTTGGAATTCTTCCAACAGTTGTTCCTAGGTACCCCTGTAGGTCCTGCAGTAAAAATTTTGTAAAGGTGGCTGTTTTATCCGCCGTGATAAGTGTTCTGCTTTAGGCTCTGGCCCTACCTTTTTTTCTTATCGAACAATTTCTTCGTGGTGGTGAGGATGAGATCTATGCTTACTAATTAAAGAACTCGAGCATCTGAATTTGTCACTTGTGTTAAAAGCATCTTCTCCAAAATGATATCGTATTTTTCCGCTAACGTATGTTTGAATCAGATTTTTGCGCAGAGAAGGTGGTGTTAAAATCCTATGCAGAATTATGGCGTTGCAGAAATGTCAGAGGGCATACGATGTTGGTATAGGTCTTCGCTGTTGTTGTCGTTGTTGTTGGTGTTGACACCCACCCAGGAACATCTCCCAGCGCCGATGAACCGTTAGGCGGTGCACTGCAACTTCACAGCTTAAAAGATGAGCTTCTTGCTGTACTTTGCAACTTGTCACCTAGGAATACACCACAGTCACGTTGTTGAATGTGTTTGTACTCAAGTGCTGATGTTGAGGGTAGTAAAACTGGATGTTTCGACATTTTATTTTGATATGTACGTGTCATTAGCAACACTGCTGCATCGAGACCCAATCCCTTCGACGTTATTTTTCAGTATGGGTTCTTTAGATGTTCTGTGCCGGTTTTGCCATGCCTTTAGGAATTTAGGAAGTTTACTTAATATTATGGTAATCACTCTCTATCTTTTGTCAGTTTATTACTGTTCTGCTTTGCAAGAAATGTGAGTGGGTGCGACAAGACTAGTGCACATGACGTACGCTCGTCGATTAGGTTATCACCGCGATTTCCCCGAAAATTGTAGGTCATCTTCACAGTTGATATGACTTTTTGATGGAAACATTCCCGCAGTTGGCTGATATTAGTTTCTTCATTGTTCATTTCATTACCACTTCTCTACTCCCTTCAACTATTAGCTCGTATGAGTTTTCTGTTGATAGAAAAGTTCCCACCGCAGTATTTAGTATTCGTTTCATTATCGTGCAATTCATTGTAAGTTCAGTAGTACTTTTTAGTAACTAATTTCGTTTACGCCAGTTTGGGCGGAAATAGAATAGGAATATCCCATAAGTTCGCGCAATTGCGAAATAATCTTATAATTATTACGCATTTATTTTCTTGTTTCCGGTCTGTTTTTGTTTGCTGTGGTCACATTTACAGTTTATTTGAACAGTTGTGTGCTTTTTTTTTTATCTCTCCACCAGGAAATTCTATGTTTCAAAGCCATAAATATGTCACTATACCACGTGTATTCTCTCTATTTCTTAAATGAATAGGTGTGCTGCATTAAAGTTTGTCCTCCCCTGTCTTAGTTGCCAAGGGTGAATTGTGAGTCCTGCGTGCTAGAGGGTTACGAATGTTGCCGTAGTTTCTAAATGTAATATTTTACTTTTTCCATTCTTACTAAACCTACTCAATTGTAGTTTACCGTGCATGGGAGCGTGGTTGGTGTACTTAAGGATAAGTTGCTACACTTTTTCTGGGTAGAAGTGGAACTCTTTAGCTTGTCTCTCAGTCATTTAATAATCCTTTGTGTGAGTTGATTTGCAAGATATACCTCGCTTACACATAAACACACGCATTCTTATACACATTAATTAGTATTTGCATTGCACATATACTATAAGTGGTGGAATTCAAAGTGTGTCATTTCTAAGCATATGATTGCTCTTGGACTACATGACCTCGAGACTAATCGTTCACTTAGGGAGATTCATATATATATATATATATATATATATATATATATATACATATATATATATTGATATTCGCATTTTTACATACATATGACTGTTGTGTATGCACGTATATATATATATATATACACGTATATATATACATACATATATAATAAAATTTCGTTGCTGTGGCGGTTGTAACAGTTGGCTCTTCTCGATTGACAGAAATATATCTCAGATTTGGGTGTTTAAACCTTTGTACACATAATATTAACGTAATAATCACCATAGGGGATTGCGCGATCAATCGCATGAGGTATGGAATATTATTGTAAATGTGTGAACTGCTTCTGTGAATCGATAATTCAGCAATTAGAGTATTTCATGAGATAAAGGCATAGCGTTGTGTAGAGGGTGTGACGAATATCAAACCGAAACGTGTGACACTGCTATTGCTTGGAGTGGGCGGAGAAGGTCGCAAGATCAAGCTATCGTGAAGTTTTATTCCGCTGTGGTCATGGATAGGTGTGAATCTAGGGCAAGAATATGGGTCTTTTGTCGAGTGATTTAATGTAGACTACATGACAGAAATGAATACTACTAAGAGAGACACAAACTCAGTGTAAGGATCTAGGGTGAGAAATAAAGGAATGAAGAGATGCTTAATATTTATCGAAGTGATTTAAGGAGGGAGTCCTCGTTTCGGCGTTGTATTGATGTCACTTTCACGGATCTATTTAAAATGATCTGTCTGGAAACGGGAAATCGTCAGAGTATATGCGAGGTGTAGCATAGGTGGTTAAGCGCAGATAGCTCACTTACATGTCCTGAAATCCAGTAGAAGTGTGGAAATGACCTTCGTTGTTCTGTTATATCACTTTGACGTGGGCGTTTCTTACATAAGTTTTTATATTTTTGCGTCTGTACTTAGCTGGTCTAGCGATACAGTGTATTCTGAACATTGATTTGGCTATTAAAGCTTCTGGTATCCAACAAATTATATGTGAGTACTCCCAAACAGATGGTCATGGTTTTCTAAAAGTCATAATTTCCACCCTCATTTCATTGTTAAGAATCAAATTAATTTAATGCGTATAGGTTCATCTGCGATTCCAATGAACCACGATGGACATGTTATTAAACCTGTCAGTGGCATGGACCCCTCATCATTTACAGGTCAGCAAGTTGTTGATTAACTTTGAAGTTGATCATATGAGTGGCTGTTTTAGAATGGCATTCTCCATTGTTGTCTGGATATATCAGTTCACCTTCACCCACAATGGCGGCAGGTTCACGAAGTTCGATGAGTGGCTGTGGCGGTGGTGAAGACGAGTCGACCAGAAAGCGACAAGTGCGATTACTGAAGAATCGCGAAGCCGCTAAAGAGTGTCGTCGCAAGAAAAAGGTGTGTTCAAGTAGATGCTCTTCTTCACTCGTTTCCGGTTTCTTTCACTATCACGATCATGAATGTTGGTGAGAGTAATTTGCCTTCGTTGTTATATGAGCAAATCAATTTTCCCAAGCGAATGTTTTCTTAAGTTTTACTTCTAAACGACAGTATATTTGTTCTAATGAAGTAAAGGGCGCAATTTGTTATCCATATGTTGTGTACAATAGAGGCTTAATGGACATTCCCAATATTTCAAACATCTTCTGCTGGGTGGACGTTTTCAATAAGAACATCTTCTTACTGTACACGTTGTTAGTTTTTTCATCGTTTAGGAATATGTGAAATGTCTAGAGAGCAGGGTTGCCGTGTTAGAGAATCAGAACAAGGCCTTGATTGAGGAGTTGAAAACTCTGAAGGAACTCTATTGTCGAAAAGAGAAGACCGATACGTAATTTTTCTTCGTTGCATTGGGAGCATAGTCGTTGTTCTAGTTTATATTTATTGCATATTGTCTGCGAGAATCAGTTTCATGTATTCCCTCAACTGATTGTGCTATACGGTTCCATTGTATTCTACCCGATGTGTTTCTCTCGTTGTAGTTTGAACCATTTAAATTTTGTTCCTAATGCGGGGCACTACTAGATTCATTTACTTTACTAGCTATCATCATAGATCCTGATAGATACTCGAAGAGAACCTATGACGTTACGTTCTGTTTTGTTCAGCCTCATTATTATTAGATTTGTTTAGTTATCCATATTGTTTGCAGTTATGTGCTAAGTTTTTAACGTAGTCATGGTTTTGTATGCTGCATATGTCTATCGTCCTAATGATTTTGAGCACAGCTCGTTTGTCATATGTGATATTTATCCCGTTCTATTAATATGATGGTTTTGTACGTTTGTGATCAACTTGTTATTTGGCGAGAAAATTCGGGAATTACTAGGTAATGTAGACTCTCAGCATTGTCTAATGAATGCTTGTTTCAAATTCAATAATGAGTAGTAAGAGAAGTAAAATAAGGGAGAGAGAGAGAAACAGGAAGGGAGAAAGGCAGAGATTCGGAGAAAATGAGTGCGAGGCGGGAGAGATTAGGGGCATACCAGAACAACATTTTTGGTCCTCCGAACTCGGAGGTCCTCACTGATTAAAAATCTGCCATATATTGTATTCTCATGTTTGACCGTTCCTTATTGTTATGTGTGATGATAAATTCTATATGATGTTATAGGATCTGCTGATTTTGTTCGGTAATACATACCTATCTTTATCATAGATTTACCGGCTATTCTACACTTACGAACAATCACTGTTCTCCTTTCGTCCCTTTGTGCGAAATCGGATTTTCAGTTATGAGGAAGTAGTAGCTTCGAGAAATCTTCATGAATCAACCAAAGAACGGAAGGAAACCAACGATTTTTTTTTTTGATGGAATGTAGCGGAGTATACATAAACGTGTTGCATTTGCGATTTCATAGTAGTACATCGGGGTTCTTGTTCAGTAAGACTTGATGCTTCGACAGGTATGATGTTTCACATGTGGTTAATGGAGTGCCGTCAAGAATTGAGAGGCGTTGCAGACGGAGCATTTTCGTCTGCAAAGTAACAGGTTTTCGAACTCGGCATATCGATGAGAAGGGTGTTTAGCTCTTACAGCAGCTTAGTTGTAGTGCTTTCCAAACAGCCGACCTAAATAAATGAAAGGTGGTATGTTTAATTCACGAAATTGGAGATGTCATAGAAAGCTCTGCCTAGGAATAGTCTATGTCTCTACATTGATGACAACTGTAGGCTCGGGTGTAGAATAGTGATTAGAGGTGACTTGCAATTCACACGTCTCCGGTTCTATCTTGGTGAATTGGTGAACCAAACCGTCGAGCCTCGAGAATTTTCTGTAAAAACTGGAATTCAATGACACACATTAACCTCGCAGGAAATTACACCATTTTCGCTTTGCTCATGGTATTGTCATCATGGTGTTCCTACAATAATATTCAAACATTGGCGTGCGGAACAAATGTTGGACCGTTTCGACGACGCTTGTGGAAAAACTGGTATTCAACTGGATCGCGAGAGGACAGTGCTGGTGAAGAATAGATTTGCTTTTCTACTCGCATTTACGCTCGAGGAAATAAGTATTTTCGGAGCTGCAGTTGTGCTTATCTAGGTGAAAATGTCAACGTAATGAACGATTAGCTCCAGAGCCGATCAAAAGGAAGTGAGCGGTTTGGAGAGCTCTTAAGAGCCTCGGAAATGTAATGAAGAGGACTAAAAGTGTTCGATTCCATGCCACTTTTTCGACCCGATAATTCTGGTTAGTTTAAAGAACACGTCAGAAACTTGGTCACTGGGTAAGCTGGATGAGAAGTCATCAGCGCTACTGAACACTCACATAAGAGTGGAATGCTGGGAATATCTCGTAGCACATAAATGACAGAGGGAAGAGTTTCGACCTACGTCAAAAGTGCAAGGTCAGAGATATCCGGTATGAACGTCAAAATTTTGAAAATCAGGTGAACTAGTCACGTGATGCATCTTAACAATAACTGAATGACAAAAGGTGTTGGCGATTGGGTCACATGAGATGTGAAGTACAGAGTAAGAAGAACACGGCACTGATGGTTAGACTTTCTAACGAAGATATTTATTCATTTATATTTATTTACGTGACCAGGCATCACTTATTGTGCCGATCCCAGTACTTCTTACATTTGATTCGTTTTCCTCGAACTAGACGTCCACAAAGGTCTTGGAGCATTTCGCATGTTGTGTCGGCTGTTGCTTGAGGGTTTCTTATATTTTACGGATGTCGTAGAATGTTGGTCTAGTCGACTTGATTTGCAATCTTGGAGATAGCCCACCTAAGGCAGAGTCAAACCAGCACCGTGCTTCCTGATAAAGTGCAGGCTAACCACTGCTATCTCCTACCTTAACGAAGATGTAGAGGAGAAATATTATGGTTTTCACGCGAAATGGAGACTTTGCTGAAGTTACTCGACTACCATCAGAAGGGCACGAGTGGTGAGGAAAATTAGCGATGTCACGACTCGAATATGTGATGTATAAGGACTACAATTGTGAAATCTTCTCCCTTCTACAATTCGTGAAATGGCGATGATCGCGTTTTTTGTGCTTTAGGAAAACGAGGAGAGGCGATTCGCCGAGGCCTGACACCATCATCGGCTCCGTTTTTTCTTTTGTGTTATTTTTCTTTATTAAAACTATTAGTGGATCCCAGTACTCAAAAATATTATAATTACACGGTTTCACTATAGCGATGTGATGAGGTGTGTGGCGCAGTGGTCGGAGTTGTCCCGCGACACACACATCGCTCCTCGCGCCGATGGTCACCAGGCCATCCATACCTCCGGGTTCGGCAAATTGTTACCAGACTTGTCTGGAAGGATATCAGCACTGGCTCAGGACATCGGTAGGCCACCGCGAGTCCTGTAAAAGCCAGATATGCATTCAATCACCTCCAACGATACTTAATGATATCGAATGCGTGGTGCATCCCTCAGGATTGACCAACGCCGAGAGCTTTATCCTTTTTTGTCGCATAGCAAAGAGACTTAGAGAATCAGGCTAGTTTTTGTTTACTTCCATGACCCAACATCACAGACTGAAGGAATCCCAACACTTTCATTCGATTCGTCTTCACGTATTCCCGATTGAAACATTAAAAACCAGAAGTAGAAGTAGTATTAGCAATTTTTTGAAATGTATCAAGAATCACTACGCCTGCTATCTGGAATGATAAATTAGAAATGAGCAGTTCAGTTGCACAGAACCACTTAACCACGTATCGCACATCGAACACCGAAGAAGCTAAGAGAATTGATACTTGATTCCTTGATACTCCATCTTCAAGAATCACGGGAAATCCATCAATGCCTACGACAAATTCCATCTGACTGCTAATTTTGTAGACAGGTCAGATATCCCTGCCTTATAGTTTCCGAGGTTGTGATACTAGGGCTTTCTCAAATCCTCATCACTTGTTGGCTAGTGCCTATGTAATCGGCATGATGGCAGTAAATCTTAGCATTGATTTACTCTTGGATGAGCCTCCACATAGAAATGTCGAACTCGTTCAGAGTACTAGGATATCCTGCTGAGCAGACGAACCAGCTGTATATCGCAATCGTTGCCCACTGAAACAGTTCAAGGAAATGGGATACTAGACTGCACATAGCACAGTAATATTATTGTAAACCCACTTTCATGTAACGTCAGTATAAATAATCAATGTTCCTTATCGCAGTGTTAAGCTAGCACGAGCTCACCCGGCCCGGACACCGTGAGGATTGACAGATTGAAAGCTCTTTCTCGATTTGGTGGTTAGTGGTGCATAGCCGTTCTTAGTTGGTGGAGCGACGTCTTTGTCTTCCTTAGAGCCGATGATTCGAGCCAATGGTCCACAGTTGTTCGTCTTCGATAAGACGAAGGCTGAGAGGCCACATCGAGATGACGAACGACTGTGGACCATCGACTCGGATCATCGGCTCTGAGGAAGATGAAGACGTCGAAACGTTAGCAGAATATGTGGTAACAACCTCGTGTTAGCTTATCAATGGAACAAGGTACCAAAGTTTGCGCTGAAGCTTTAAAAAACTAAATTCGCTCTCAAGACAACGTACAAAAATGAGTTAAGAACCGGTCTTCTGTGCCAGCTTGATGTGAAATTAAAAACTTTTGAAGAAGCCGGTCTTTTGATGCGTTCATTTTCTGCTTGAGAAGATTTAAATCTATCCTTTGAAAAGTTATAGTCACTTCCCACGAGATCTCATCATTAAGGTGTAGATGAATTCTTGAAGGAATTTCTGAGAAAGTTTGCTAAGTAACCCTCGTTACTGGTAGCCTTATGACGGCATCTTCTCTAACAATTCATTCTGAGCTCCTCAGTCAATTCTTTACTATCACGTCTTTTTTCCTAACGGCTTCTCTGTTTTCATCTCAGGAAATCAATTTAAGAGATTCATATCCGAATGCAGACGCTATCGGATTTTGTTGAAGTTCTCAATATCCCCCAAAGATATGTTGTATGCAGCAATATGATATGAGATAAATGAATACAAGAAAATGAATATGAAGTAGACTTCGCTGTATTTTTCCAAAGGTTTGCGGGAAATCACTGAAGTTGAGGAAGAACTTGTCTCCCCTTCTCACCTTTTTAGAAGAAGCTTAGCCTTCAGTTTAGCCTGTTCAACAATTTGGCTTGTTCAACTAAAAAGTGGTCTAATCGTCTGGAACCTTCCAACAATTATGACTGAGGCTGAGTACAAGTTATGAACATGCAACTTTCTGCGGATCCAGAATGGAGCTAAGGATTTGAGGCGGGCTAGATTTTGGCTCAGTGTTGGCGCACATCGAATGTTACCTTGGTCGCGCCGTTGGTTCGATTGCCTAGTACTCTCTTCTTGTCATATATATGTAATATAATGTTTATTGTAGCAGGAATTTTACTAGGAATATCCAAAGTTCTTGTATCTTCTCCTCAGAAAGTCTGAAGAAGAAGCTGAGAAGCTGATTTGAACTTTACTTTTTCTTCAACACTTCTTGAAATATTAGGTATCTTGCTAACACACTTAGTTACCTGTATTAGTGCTAGACTGTAAAGGTCTCATAGTCAGTTTATCTTTTGAAAATCTTTACTTTTGTCATTTAAGACTTTAACCCTTCACCGTTCCAAATCTTTAATGCACCTCTTTTAGGATTAGGGATCCGGTCCAGTTTTGGTAGTGAGGTTAAGGATGACGGATTCAAAGTATTTCACTACGACCAAGAAGGGTATTTTTTTCAAATTATTGCTTTAGTCCTTTCCATTCAGTTGAGTTCATCTTCCAGGTGAGATCTTTGAACTCAAAACTGAGTTGAACTCAGATAAGAAGGAGAAAAAACGCGAAGCTGTGAAGAAGGTGATAGCCAGCATGACTGTGGGTAAGGACGTAAGGTGAGCTTTTGCCTACGGTGATGTTTCCGGGGTCAATTTAAGGTTTATCACCAAACTCATCTTACTAGTGATTGTTCTAGTGCCTTATTCCCGGATGTCGTTAACTGCATGCAGACGGATAATGTCGAATTGAAGAAGCTCGTCTACTTGTATCTTATGAACTATGCGAAGAGTCAACCGGATCTTGCGATCATGGCCGTCAATACTTTTGTTAAGGTTATTCGGAGTCATCTAGTTCTGCTAGTTCTGTTTATTGATGTAGTATTAGTTTCTGTAGGACTGTGAAGATCCAAATCCTCTTATCCGAGCCCTAGCAGTACGTACAATGGGATGTATTCGTGTGGAAAAGATTACAGAGTATTTATGCGAACCCTTACGCAAATGTATGAAGGTAAACTGTTGACATTTGTAGACTTTTTTTGTAGGTTATTTGGATTTTACCAATAGTTGTTGCAAAACTCCATATCGTAGGTGTCTACGGTAGGGATCGAACTAGCTATTACCCTTTTCGGGGGCTAACGTGTTCACCACCCTACCATATGGGTCCTTCGTTCCGTATTCTCTTTTTAAACGTAGTATTTAACATGAGCGAAATACAACCGTAATGATTCTGAGATATTTGCAAAATTCCGGACCACAGGTGTCTGGGAGGATCGAATCCGCTATTACCCTTTCATGGGCTAAGTTCTTATAAAAGTTCTACTTGTAATACGTTATCTATACTTCCTTTATTGCTGTGGTTTCTTGGTTCGTACACAACTGCAAGTCTGAAATTTGTTTTCATCTTTACGTAAACTACTTATTACTTCAGGATGAGGATCCTTATGTACGTAAAACAGCAGCAGTGTGTGTAGCAAAACTTCATGATATGAATCCGAAACTAGTGGAAGAACAAGGTATCGTCTCCTAGTTTGTTCTGACACTCTGGTTTTCGATGAATGTTATGGTTTCCTCGGTGTTTACTATCCTTAGTCTAGGGTTTGTCGAACTTCTGAACGATTTGCTCTCCGATGCAAATCCAATGGTTGTCGCAAATGCTGTAGCTGCTCTAACTGAAATAAATGAGCAGAGACCACTAATAGAGGTATTCAGCATAGATTTGTTTTATTTCGAATGTGCAAATGTTTTTAAAAATCCGTCATAAGCAGTATTTGTTAAGGTAAATAGTCAGATGGTGAACAAACTGTTAACGGCGCTTAACGAATGTACTGAATGGGGACAGGTAAGCATAAGTTACTTTCAGTTCTCTTTAGTTCAAGTGTTTCGCTTTGATTAGCTCTGTAAGTATCGCAGGTTTTCATTTTGGATGCGCTCGCTGGTTATCGACCTCGTGATGAACGAGAAGCTCAGAACATTTGCGAGCGGATCTCTCCTCGCCTTGCCCATGCTAATGCGGCTGTCGTGCTCTCTACTGTTAAAGTCTAAGCTTAAATTTGTTCTTGACTGTATTTTTTCGAATACATTTCTTTTTTATGTTTTTTTTTCGTAAATGAAATTTTTCGTGCCATATAATCACATCAGTAACTAACGGTTTTATTGAAGAGTGTAATATGGATATATTTATTTGTTTTTACGAACTGCCCTTGTTGAGCTGATGCGAGGTAGGTATACGTAGTCATTGTTGTTGTACTATGGCTAACCTTCCAGCGATTTCGCTTTCCTCAAATCCGTGCTATTGCGAGTGATACCTCAATGCATTCGTGGTTCAGTGGTAGGATGCTCACCGCCACGCCGGCGAGCCGGGCTCGATTCCCGGCCAGAGCACCACATGTGGTGACATTCACTCCTATGACGATAGAAAGATTGACAACGTGGTATTCTTATAACTATGAGCGTCACCAGAACTAGTGCACTGGCCAGGAATCGAATCCGGGTAATCCACGTGACAAGCAAGCATTCCACCATTGGATCACCAATGCACATTTGTTCCACTCGCAACACCACGGGTCTGAAGAAGGTGAAATCGCGGAAACGTCGGCCATCGAACAACAACAACAACAACAATGGCTACGACAACTTTTACCAACCTCGCATCAGCTCAAGAATGGCAGTTCGTGAGAACATGTGAATAAATATATCGATTACTTATGCAGAGTTTATACAAAGTCGGTCTTTTAAGTTAATATCAACATGTTTTATAACTTTGACGTTTCTGAAAGTTTATGTTTTGTATAGTAGCCATTCCTTCCAGGTCTTGATGAAATTGGTTGATATGCTCCCACCAGATTCGGAGTTTATTAATCAGCTAACGAAAAAACTCGCTCCGCCAATGGTTGGTTACATTAAGCGTTGATTTTCTCCAATGTTAGTAAGAATTTCATGGTGACGCACCTTTTTTCACCATAGAAATGTAGTTTTAGCAATCGCGTTGTGAAATATTACTTAAAAGTACTAGTTAACTGGAACCCAGTGTTGCTCTATGTGAAATGTTTCCGTATTTTCTTCCGAATCGCGCAAGTGTTAAGAATATGAAGGATAAGAATATGAACTGTGTGAAATATGTAAAGAATAAAGGAAGCAGTAGGTATAAATGGCTTTGCAGGTCTTCTTTGTTAACTGCAACGATCCAATCTTTTAAGAATATGCGAAAATGGCTGTTTTCTTTCCTTTTCTCTTTTCTAACAGCGCAATGTTACTAGGTAACCCTTTTGTCTGCGGAACCGGAGATACAGTATGTGGCTCTACGAAACATTAACTTAATTGTTCAAAAGAGACCAGATATTTTAAAACAAGAGATGAAGGTAGGTGGGAAAGGATTTTTCTTACTTTTTAATGTTTTGTTGGTTGTAATAATTGTTCGAGTGTTTATTTATCTATGCAATGATGTTGAGTCAATTTTATTCTTTCACTGTGTAAGATTACGTAAGTAGAAACGTTTTTATTTATAGGTTTTTTTTGTTAAATACAACGATCCCATCTATGTCAAAATGGAAAAGTTGGATATTATGATTCGTCTGGCCCAGCAAAACAATATCGCCCAGGTGCTCAGTGAACTGAAGGAGTAAGATCTTACGTTCTTCACTCTGACTGATTCAGACTTTCATTAAAAATCAGAGTACTTATGGCTATATCAGAGTCGGAAGTCGCTGATATCTCAGTTTTATTTTGCAGATATGCTACTGAAGTTGACGTAGACTTCGTTCGTAAGTCAGTTCGTGCTATCGGTCGATGCGCCATAAAAGTAAGTGTGCAAGTAAAGATTTGTTAGAAAATTATTCTAGTTTCGTTAGGAGTTCACACTCACTTCTATTTTATTGTATATGCATATCTTACTACTTTTTATTACACTTCTTCTGAGCTCCTTCTTTGATTCGTTCTAGGTTGAAACAAGTAGCGAGCGGTGTGTTGCAACTCTTTTGGAACTTATACAAACAAAAGTGAATTACGTTGTCCAGGAAGCTGTCGTTGTTATCAAGGTTCATGTTTTCGTATTTGGTTCCTTCCAATCTTATATTTTTCTTCAGTCCATCTATTCCTTGTTTTTTTCCTGATCGAAATTGTAAGCTTTTACAGGACATTTTTCGAAAGTACCCAAATCGCTATGAGAGTATCATCTCGACATTGTGTGAGGTATAATCCTTTCCTTTCCAGCTGTTAAGATAGGTGCTAAATAGTTTTTATGTGCAAGTTATTTTCTGTAATTTTTCAAAGAATCTGGATACATTGGACGAACCTGAAGCCAGGGCATCCATGATTTGGATCATTGGAGAATATGCTGAAAGAATAGATAACGCGGATGAGTTGTTAGAGAGCTTTGTTGAAGGATTCCATGACGAGAATACGCAGGTAAATGTACCGGAAATTACTGCTGTATCTTCATATCTTCACGTCTTTGTAGCTGTAACTATTCTATATAATAATTCAGGTACAACTTCAGTTGCTTACGGCTGTAGTGAAATTGTTCTTGAAACGACCTACTGACACACAACAGTTGGTGCAACGTGTTTTATCTCTTGCTACACAAGACAGCGACAATCCGGATCTAAGAGATCGTGGGTGAGTTTTTAACATCTCGGAAGCACCATCATCTCCAAACTTTTCGTCGGAAACCACACCAAGTCATGGTTTGGTGATGTATTCTTGGACGAATAGTTAATAGACGAGACGAGATTTCCAATTTTTTTAAAAAAGTACTCGTGGTCGTTCAGATACATCTATTGGCGTCTGCTATCGGCAGACCCTGCTGCGGCGAAGCAAGTAGTGTTAGCCGAGAAACCACTCATCTCAGAGGAAACAGATTTACTAGAACCATCACTACTCGATCAACTTGTTTGCCATATAGGAAGTCTGGCATCCGTCTATCATAAGCCACCTTCCTCGTTCGTTGATGGTGCTAGACAACCACTGCGTACAGGAATTGGTTACACTAAGTATGTCTTTTCTCCATAGTTTAGTTTGTTAAGATACCAGTGTATCGATTGTGAAATATGTTTAGTATTGAACCAATTATCTGAGTATTTTTAGTATTTAGTATCTACTTTTAGTATTACTTATTTATTCCCCTAACTGTTTACCGCCTCATTGTGGGAGGTGTTCCTGCTTGTCGAGTTGTTATGTACAGCGAGGGATTCATTCCCCCATCGGAGCTTCCGAAGCTGAGAAGGAGTCCGGTCTTTCTATCAGAAACCTGGCTAAGAGTAAGTACCAGGATCCACCACCGTCCTGGTATCAAACTGGTCGCATGGTGGCAAATCACCCTCTGATCCACAAGGGCGGCGATTGCCTGTGGTGGTGACGACCTGGGGAAGACTTTTGCCAAGCTGGCCTTGGGGCTCTGGGAAGCCGCAATGCCTAAACCGGCGCATATCTGGAATGGAAATTATGCTAGGACCCGCACAACCAATGAAGACGGGCCATCCAAGTATCCAAGTAAGTAAGTCTTATTAATTTATTACAAGCGAGGTTAAATGACGGTCGGTTTGAGAATTATTCTTAGTTCGTATTTTATATTTCCCAGCGAAAATGTAAAGAATTGTTTATGTTAATTAGTGCTACATTTCATCAGTTCTGAAAATCTTGAAAATCTTTCGCTATGGCAGGCACTACTGATAAGTGGAATGTGGACTGTGAGACTGTACTTCTCAATTTTTGGTTATGTTTTGTTGTTGTTGTTTTACGTTTTTAGTGGTCATCCATCCATCGACTCTAATAGTGGATCAGTTTCCACTGTAGCGCATAATACTGTGCCAACGGTGATTCCTTCTCAAGATACTCTCATCGCTGACCTTCTTTCGCTTGATATTTCAGCACCAATGAGTGGGCAAATTAATAGTATACCAGGTAAGTACATTTTCACTTATTCATATCTCTTCGCCTCTGTATTTCCTAGTACTATTCAATATCTATATGAACTTTTTATAGCAAATCCCAAGACCGACTTTCTGTTAACCTCGGCATTAATTGATAATTCAATGTTTTTCTTCAATAAGCAGACACGAGGTTGTTAATATAGAATTTATTAGAAAACAATTGCTGACGTTTCGGTGGTTTCGCCTTCTTCAGAGCCTGGAAAGGTCAAATTGAGATGTGATCTACTCAGCCAAACACTTTCACAACCCTAGCAGATAAGACTTGACAAATCGATTTGCATTCGCATAAGAAACAGCTTCATTCAAACACCTACCGTTTATTTGTTGTAAGTATTTAAGTTAGTTGGTGGATAGCCGCCGCACAGAGCAATACATGGGGATAACTGTGTCTCTGTCAGGTCACTGGATTAGCCTGAGGTATGGCGCCGGGTCACGCGTAATGACGAGACACTCCTCCTTGCGGTTCATTTTTGAATTTTTGGCATTGATCCAAAACGCTTTAAGAGTTTTACGCGTTGATGTTGTCGATTCCTGCGTGAGGATAGTGACTCCTACTTCAAAATCTCCGTTGTGTTCCTGCATCCTATGCGCGCCAAGTGGAGTATTTTGTTTTAATTTAGATTTACCGACTAGGTGTTCTTTTATGCGGACGCAGAGCGGTCTACCCGTTTCGCCAACATATTCGTGCCCGCACGCTTTACAAGAGATCAGATAGACTGTACCCGAACTCATGCAATCACCGTCTCTGCCATTTGGGCAAATTATGCAGTTTTTTGTTGTACATAGACGGTCGTACAGGCGGTTGCGAACTAGCTGGCGTCTTAGAGTGTCCGGTGGTATTTCTATCACTCTTACGAAATTCTCTAGATCGGCCCTTATTAAGCAGCGTTTTATAGCTGCACTTACTTCGTTTGAAATAAAGGGCAACAGAAACAAAAATTCAAAAATGAACCGCAAGGAGGAGTGTCTTGTCATCACGCGTGACCTGGCGCCATACCTCAGGCTGATCCAATGACCTGACATGGACACAGTTATCGACCATGTATTACTCTGTGCGGCGGCTATCCACCAACTAACTTAAATACTTACAACAAATAAACAGTAGGTGTTTGAATGAAGCTGTTTCTTATGCGAATGCAAATCGATTTGTCAAGTATTATCTGGTGGGGTTATGAAAGTGTTTGGCTGAGTAGATCACATCTCAATTTGACCTTTCCAGGCTCTGAAGAAGGCGAAACCGCCGAAACGTCAGCAATTGTGTTCTAATAAATTCTATATTAACAACCTCGTGTCTGCTTATTGAAGAAAAACATTGAACTTTTTATAGTTATATTTCAACTTTTGACGGACATCTTAGTTCATAGCATTCAACATCATAGCAGTTTCATTCTTTTTCGTCTAAAGTAATCGTAATCTAAAGGTTTCTGAAAACAAGAGATGGAAGTTTTTTCACTTATTAGAGGTAAAATAATGATTTTTCGGAGTCCACAGGACAACTTTTTTTCTGTTTCTTTTTTATCGACGCTTATGCCTCTAACTGCAAAGCAACAAGAGGGATTTGCCAAGACGTACGTACATCTCTGGTGTGTCGTTGGTGTTTTAAGATATCATGTTTGCGTTGAGGGTTTTAAAAATTTAATCTTCTGTTTTCTGAAACCTCAGGTATAAAAAATTGTACAATTAAAGTAACCCGTGTTAGATTGTGCACTCATATACTATAGACCAGTTATCGGAAAATATGAAAGATTCCTCGAAAAATAGACATCGCATATGTATAGAATAGAATTTTGGATATCACCAATGCGTTGAAATAATTGCGATATATGGGTTCATGTTGTTTTGCTAAGTTTTTTGTTTCAACTTTTAATTTTTTCCTATTCTTTTTTTTCATAACAGGGTACACTGTGAGATACAACTATAAGGTTTCACAGATATGAGCCAAAGTAGAAATCCCGGGCTTCAAACGCGCTATTACCGTTACCGGGAGCTCACATGCCATCAACCACACCGACAGAGGTCCTCGCTTCGGCTTTCTTTCAGCCATACTTCTACTCTGTCGGTATTTTCAGTATTCACCTGTCAACAGAAATGTTCTGGTAATCACAAGTTTTGTATTGAATTCGGTTAAGCTGAAGCTGCGTTCGAAATAAGAATATCTTAACTTTTGTTCACTTTCTTCTGGCTTCTGAGTCCAACGTCGCTTGCTGCTACCCAAATCGTTCCCGCTGACAGGTGATTGCTGATAGAGTAAAAACATGACTGTGAGATAGGTAAAGCAAGCGCCTCGGTTGGTGTGATGGTTACTACGTGAGCACCAGCTAGGCTAGTCGTGGGTTCGAAGCACAACTGAGGATTCTCAGGTTTGCTTGTATCTCAGAATCCTTCAAATTGTTTGTGATTTCCTATTTAAGGCTATGTACCAATGTCATCATCTGGTGGTCTTGACGACCTCTTAGGATTGACTGGACCTTCTGTTCCCGAAGCAGTACCTTCTCTTGCTACCAGCACTGGATTTGATCCACTAGCGAATCTCGGTTTAGGTGTTCCACCTGCTCAGACAACTCTCCCTTCCACATTGAGTATGTCACTTTTTTTAAAATCTTTGCAATTTCCTAACATGATATTCTTTTCGTTAACTAGGCGGTCTTGGCGACATCTTCAGTGGATCTATGGGAATGACAGGAACACCCAGTTCAGGATACCAAGCACCAAAACAGTTGTGGCTTGATGCGGCTCGAGCAAAAGCACGTGTTTAAAATTTATTCATCTTAGCAACTTTGATCTTTACCTTACTATTTTTAAGGGAATGCAACTTGAAGGCACGTTTGTTCGCCGTAATGGGACAATAAACATGGAAATGACTATAACAAATAAGGTTTTTTTTTCTACTTATGTTCAGCGAAGGCGAGGTGTTATTTCATTTCTTTATTTACGTACAAGCTGACGTTTCGGCGAATTTCGCCTTCCTCAGAGCCTGGAAAGGTCAAATTGACTACAATCTACAAGGCCAAACACCTCCATAACCAAGCAGAGAAAATGCTGAACCGAAATTTCAATCGCATTGAACACGGAGTCTTTGCACACTCACCGCTTTCTGTGAGTCTTCCACTAAATATGTTACGTGGAGACCAACCGCACCGAGTTCACACGGAATCGTATTGTGCCCATTTCATCAAAATAGCAGGCTTATATACTGCTCAATGTCACGCGTGATAATGAGGCATTCCTGCGATTCATTTTCGGATTCTTGGAATTAATCCAAAATCTAGAGTTCTGCGCGGTTGTCTTCTCAATTCTTGCGCGGGGATCGTAACCCCTACTTCATAATCTTCTCCGTTATGTCTCTGCGTCTTCTGCGTGCCTAGTGGAGTATTTGGTTTACGTTTGCCGACTAGGTGTTCTTCTATACGCACGTAGAGTGGTCTACCCGTTTCGCCGACGAATTCGTCGCCGCACGCTTTACAAGAGATCAGATGGACTGTACCGAATTCATGCAGTCACTGTCTCTACCATTGGGGCAAATTATGCAATTTTGCGTTGCACATAGACGGTGGAATCAATGTCGAGGTTAATAGAAAGTCAGACATGGGAGTTACTACAAATAAGGTTGTTTGTACAGTTATTAGACAATGTAGTTTTAATGATTTCTGTCTATGTGCCACTTTATTAATCAGGCAATGCAAGCTCTTTCTGGATTTGCTATCCAATTCAACAGGAACTCATTTGGACTGATTCCAGCTGAGCCGCTAAAGGTTCCTTCTCCACTCGTGCCTGGACAAAGCGCCAATGTCAGTGACTTTTTGTGGAGGCTAAAGTTTAATTCATATCTATTGTTTTCATCACTTTCAGGTTGTTCTGCGATGCGTCACTACTGGTGGTGTACAGAAGATGGAACCACTCACAAACCTTCAGGTACTATTGATTTTTATGTTTTATCAGTCCGTAAAATTGTGTTGGAGTTTACGAGTGGTTGGAAAAGGAAATGTAGGTGATTGCTGATGGCAGCGTTAGGTAGGATACTAGCTGAGAGAAACGCAAAGCAATGGTTTGAGGATTCGTCTCATAAACAAATGGATACCAAAAGTACAGTAATGGTGCTCGCCTTGCGATTGATTATTTTAGTGATTCAGTGTGGTTTATGAGATTTATTACCGTTATAATGATGACGAGGTTTTGAAATAAAGCTAGAAACAACAAATAAGTGACAAAACAAACAGCGAGTTACATTATATAGTTCCCATTTTCGATGAAGTCGGTAATGATTTCATTCTGTATCACGTTGAAAATCGCAGCCATGATTTCTGGATCAACCGCTTGCGTACATCTGAATTCTTGACTCTTGAGCATTACTGAATAAGTAGAACCTTTTCCTTATCTGTTTAAGTCTATCTCGGAAATCAGGGATGGTAATTGAAGGAATTTTCGAGTTGGATACTATTGCTTCAATACGCCTATACGTGTACTGCAAAAGCTATATGGGTAAGTAAGTGAAGTAAACAGATAATCTAAAAAGTAGATATTTCTTCATTAAATTTATCTTTGCATCAAATGTTTCTTATCTATAGGTGATTTCATTAATTGAATAGTATCTGTGTTAAGTAGAGTTTTGATGAAAAAGCATTCGTCTAGGAAAAACACTTTACCACGTCCAAGTATTAGGTTGATGGGAAGCGAATGGCGTATTTTGAACTGTAACACAATTTTTGAAAAACTATAACTTGATTCAAACATCAGTTTATTATGTAGAATATTATTTGGATACTTGGATGACTCGTCTTCGATGGTTGTGTGGTTCCCAGCGTAATTCTCATTTTCCGGAGATTTGCTGGTTTAGTCATTGTGGTTGTCTGGAGTCGCGAGGATAGCCTGGCCAAAGTCTACCCCAGGTCTTCACCACCACAGTCAGTCGCAGCCCTTATGGATCAAAGGGGAGATTTGCCACCATGCGACTTTGACCCAGGACGGTGGTGGATTCTGGTATTGGTTTACACCTAGCAAGGCTTCTTGATGGAAACGTTGGTCTCCTTCTCAGCTTGAGAGATCCTGCCGAGACATGAATCTCCACGCTGTACATCGCAACCTGACACCCAGGAGCACCTCCCTAGCCACGATGAGACGGTAAGCCGTTGGGAGGATGTAGAATAGTAGCCGTTGGAATTTGCACATTGTGCTAGCTAGGTACAAGTTTATTTATTCCAGTAGCGCAGAATTCCAAAGTTTTGGTAATGATGAATTTTGTAAAGGCATTCTTTTTAGTCGTTTGGTTGTGAAAGGTTCTCTTAGCTAGTAGTTGTCGAGATTGTTGAAGAAATTCCCGATGCGAGAAGTTCGATGATTATTTTGATTGAGGAACGATTTCGTTGATCAAATCGTTTCATTTCTTCAGTATAAGTGGTGTAACGTTTTGTTGGCCCGTAGGCCCTTGTCATTGAAGAGGAATAGACTTCTACTTTGTCAAGATTCGTTGAGTTCTATTACATTTTCTATTTTCGTCGTTCTATTTTCGTTCTATTTTCGCTGTCGAAAACTGTTTTTCGGTCATAAATGTCTTTTAATTCCAGTTCTGTTTTGGGAAGTGTTTAGAAGTTCCGTTTATGTCCATTAGTTGTGCTGAATGTCGTCAGTTGTTGTACAAGGTCCACTTTTAGGTCACAATTCTATAGAGAAGTAGGTCGTTTTTATCTCATAAAAGAAGCGCAAAGCAGACCTCGTGACGTGACGATCTTCTACCATCGTTCAATTTTTAGGACTTCCACTTATCGACCACTTCATCTTTTCATTGTTTTAGAAATTAGGACCCACTTTAAGTGACCTGTTAGAAAATTCGTTTCACGGCAAATTATTAGAAGAGCAATAAGCTTTTGGGGTATTATATAGGAGCAGTGCCAGAAATCGATATTTGTATTCAAATTTCTTTGTAGAGTTCAGATGGACAAGATTCACAATCGTTGTAACCCCACCCCAATAGTTTGTATACTGTTGTGTGCATGCACTGTATAAAAACATAATTTATGATTCTTAGCCACTAATTTAACTAACTTAGTATTCCAGGTGTATTTTATATCTAGTTATAAGGAAATCGGTATATTAGACGTAGATTTTAGTTTAAAGAGCCATATTATGCTATAAGTTGGCATTTTTAAGGTTTACATGGAGACTGTACTACATAACTGGTCATAGCACTCTTCGCGAAGTGTTTACAGTCCTTAAACTGAATTGAAGATCCAGTTTTCGCTGCCTTTGTTCTCATTTCTCTAGTATGTCTTGTTATTTATTCAGCGAACAATCGACTATATTTATTAGTCGTGTGCTTAAGGTAGACGGTTTATTTCATTAGATATCTTCGCGCTTTTTAAAAGATTACCTCTTGTCGTACACTTTAGCCAAAAACTATGCAGAACGAAGCCACTGCAAGGTGAAAACTAGCGATAAAGCCAATGCTGATGGCGTTTTCTTGGCCAAGATTCTCTTTTCTAAGTCACTGGAAAGCAGTGCTCTACTGAATGATTTACGGCTTAGTCTCCACACTCTCTCCTAATGTGGCTACTTGTTATGTGAGTGATTTTAATGCGAAGAAAATGTACTGCTCAAAACTTCGTAAAGACAGAGATCACCTCATGTACACTCCTTTTCCTCCTTTTCGCTTCATATTTATAACTTTGTCATATTTATGGTGTACTGCCTCGTGTAGTGATTTTTCAGGGCAACTTCCAGCACGTAGTTTCTTTCTTGCGCCTAAACGTAAAAAAGAAACAACTAAAGGAATAATTTTGAAAGCCGACTCTCATTTAACCTTAGTATGGATAATCAGTGTCTTTTCTTTCATTGAAAGGAAATACATTAATAAAAATAATTTGTTTAATTCTCCATTTTCACACCATACCTTCTGTCATAGTTTCACCAAGATATTTAGCTATCTCATCGCGACCCTCTTCAGTTTTTTGAAGTGTTCCTACAATGTTGTCAAATCGATCTTGCTTGTTGAAGAATATCATAACTCCGCAATTTTGCAGTGCGTCCTCGCTGAGAACTCTCTAAAACATTCACTCACAGATTTTCTTTTACTTTCTCGAAGTCACCTGTTAAATTATTACATCTATTATTTTTATACTACGTTCCATTGCCGTTCGACTAGGTTCGTCGACGTCCTGTATGTTGAAATCAGCCATTGAAGTTACAAATAGTAAGAAGTTTTTGTAGCGCTCGCGGTTGCTAGCGATCCATTGATATATGAAGTCTGGTAATTTTATCTGAAAATACCGTTTTAAGCGATAACATTAGATGATTGTCTGCACTCACCAGTTCTGTAGGCTGTCCACCCATATCATGAATTTGAATATTCATGTCGTTAACACTAAACCTGAAGTCCTGCACGTCTGTCGTGGGGTATCTGAATGTTTTGGTTACTGTTACGGCACTAAGGCGTTTTCGTTAAGTAATAATGTTGTTGGTTTAGTATGGAAGTCTAGGAAGAAGATAACATTAAGAGCGTTTAAAAAAGCCTTGATAGACTTTGGACTGTGTCCATTCACTACTGTGTTTGTTTGGGATTCACTTGTCCTTTTTCTGATTCATCTAATCACTCCGAACAGTAACAAAGTACAGTCCAATTTTCTTCTTCGGGTGTTCCACAAAGTTTTCACGAAAATTGTTGTACATAACGATAATTTTTGTTGAAACTCAACCAGCTGAGTATGCAGGATTCTGACAGGGATTTTTGTGCCTGGATCACATCCTAGAATCATAGAAGTCGTTTAGCTTCACCACCTTTCTTTTGCATTGACAACTAACAGAAAGTGTTCGACAGCATCGAAATAAATGCAGTCCTCTATCAGCACAAATCGGCGAAGGAATGGGTTCCGCTTACAAAAGTATTGTAGCGGAGTGCTATAGTATGAAAGTATAGATCTGTCGGCATCTTATACACATAGAGGAGCGAATCCGACGTGGTGACAACATGTGACTGGAAATAGTTACCAATACACTGCAGTGAATAATAAATTCGTTCTATTCGAAGGAAAAGGGTATATGCACTAATGTGGAAAATCGCTTGTTTTGCTGACAACATCGCATTATTTTCGGGAAGTGCTGTTGAAGCAAAAGGGGTGGTTAAAACATCCGTGCACTACTCATCAAAGACTCGTACGTATAGTACTTTGGCCTTATGAACATCGAGTACTCACTTTTAGCCGTCTGTTTTTCCTCGCTGGGTCTCTTTTTATTTCTGTTCTAGTTTTCTATTCAGTGGATGGTTTCACTAAAACATGTTGTACCACTTGTTGACTAAGAAGAGATATTTTCTACCTATTGCAGTTCTAAAAAAATTGTTTTTCGGACAAGTTTGTTAGTTTCGCTGAGTTCTGTGACTAAAGATTGTTGCTGTTGGAAAGGGTAACAAGATAAGTGAACAAGATAGACACAAATGAGCATGGTACTAAGATTTCCTTGCTGTATTAGACGTTTATCAGTCGCGTCACCACCCAAGTCTTGTGTTGTCACTAATGTGCAAGGAGCACAATAAAGTGGAAAGAGGATAGAGTTGCATGTAAGCAGAAGAAGAAGCGCTTCATGAGGAATTCATTGTTCGATGGAAAACGAAAATGAGTGGATTTTTAATTGCGAATGTTACATCACATGGATATCTACCGCGATACATCTTTCTAGAAAACGTCTAGAAGGAGAGACTGTGACACCAGTGGGTTTCATCACATTCATCATTTTGAGTCAGCGGTCCACAAAACGCTCTGTTGTGTGAGACATGAGTGAGATCTCATCGAGGTTTCGAGACCTACAACATAGAGAATGCGATCCTTTTCTAGGGTGGCCATCTACAAGATGGGTGCATGTGTCCTTGGTTCATCGTGCTCAAGGGGCTTCATCATCGAGGAGGGCAATCGCGAAGGAAAGAAATAGACATATTGACTGTTGACCATTGACGCGATTGAACTAAGCCATGTTACCCATTTGCGATTTCTTCTTGAATGTGTGTTTAGTGAAAGTCAATGAAACTATTGATCGTAGTATAACCATCGGTAAACAAAATTACCTTGCATGTACGATATCGGTTGTGGTGAGCTCCACGCTATCGTCGAAGAGCCGTTTTATTTGATTTTCGGATAAGAAATTCAATGTTCCATCTTCGATGCGCCACTTTCGTGCCATTTTGTAGTGTACTTCCAGTGTTTGAGTGATCTATAAAGCAGGTAATGCGAAAGTCTTCGTACTACTGGTTGCAAGACGGTTATATTTGTTGACTAACGTTTGGATCCTTGAGAACTTGTACTAGGTCATCTCCAAGCATTGAGGGAATTTGCATATCGAAAGTGCTTCGTCCTTCTATGTAAGCGTTCTCTACCAACGTCACGATTGTTTGTACGCACTCAGAAGGTTGACATTCGTGACCCCAACAAATTGTTTGCTGAATATTATTGAACAGAGCTCTAACTCTGATTATTAGTAGATAATAGTTTGTTAGGACTACCTGAATGAGGTTGTAAATGGCAACTATGATATTAATCCGAATTATTTTACGAAACTGTATCATTTCTTCGGCAGAGAATATGTTTTCGATAGTAATTTGATTCCATTCATTGTCGTACACCTGAAGATCAACAAGATGTTTACTCGACGTGATTGGTGCCCTTATTAATGCCTATATGAGCCCACGATTTCCCCTAATGCTTAGTTTTTATGATGATTGATTTTGCATTATGAAACAGAATACCTTGTAATTTTTCGGTCGTTCCTTGCAAAGACATTTCAACTGCCTCACTACAGTCGTCTTACCGGCAGCTCCTGTCCCTACCATAAAGAACCGAATTACTTCACGCTCTGTTATTGTCTGAAAATGTGTCCTTATTTGGCGCACCAGTGACTGAATTCCACAAATACGCATTGAATTCTATCTAATTTTTTTTTGTTTAGAGACGTTATGCTCCTTTTAGACATAGTTAGACCAAAAGCTTTTCCAACACAGATTTCAAGAAATCCGCTGCTTGTTTCCGGTCCTATCAGTTTTTTTTTTGTTCGCGTTCCACTATGCTGACTTTGCTGAAATGTGGTTTATTGTTGTCGATCATAAGTGTTGAATCACCAGCAGAACAACGAAAATGATGGCAGTTATCCATAAAGTGGGCCGGTTAGTGGCACGGAAACAGCTCCAGTAGCACATGTGGAATGTTGCTTTATCTAGCTGGCGTACCTGTGTAGTTTCTTGTTGCTCACAACATCTGGATAAGAATGGGCCCATGTGGCACTTTGACTGGCCGATGCACTGGCGACATTAGACGTCCGCTCGGGCGATAAGGACAACCGTGCGGTCTCCACTGGGATCCACATTATGATAAGTTATCGACGAATCGTGCTTATGCAGTGTTTTAGTAAGGAAACCCGTGACATTTCTCACATTTTCGAAATAATTCCTACCTTTTTTGTCCTCTCTTTTTTGGTTCCCGTTTTTTTCTGTGGTAGAAATTTTTGGCGTGGATATGAGAATTTGCTTTTAAGCCGAGTCTTTCACATATTGTTCTGATGTAGAAAAAACTATCCTAATACGTGATAGACTTCTTATGCTAAGACACATGCCGTCCATTTATAACTAGCTTCCCGATTAATAATTTGACAGAAAAATTTGACACGCAATGGTACATGAGGTTTCTTTTTTTTTGCTATGACTCGACATTACACATTGTGAGGGTCCCAACACTTGTGTATGATTCGTTACCCTCGCATCCATCGTAAGAAGATTTGCGGATTGTGGGTTCGACTGCTGCTTGAAGTTTTTCAATCGCCTGAACATCGTTGAATGTTGGTCGAGTCGATTTTCCCTGGAATCCTTGTATAGCTATGGTAGGGCATCCCCAAATCCTCATTTCATTATGACAACATAACCAATATGTATTGCAGAGGTCGAGCTTTGAAAAGGCTATGCTGGTTTCGCAACCCTGGAGAAATGGCGGGCTTTGTTGGCTCACGACAACGTGGAAGCGGAGGCTTGCGCGTATATGATATAGTATATAATACATGAAATTAGTTGACAGTAATTAAGGTTGTCACTGTCTTTTAGACATTATAAACTGTTTCAAAATATCATGGTTGGGTCCATTCTGGTTGGTCGGCAACCGTTTTAAAATTGTATGTAAGCGGTGGTTTCCTTTACTTGCTCGGAAACTTTTGCATGGTCTTTTCCTGTGTTAAATTTTCCCTTTGAAGTTGAATTGGTCATCAGCATGGTTTCGATTGCAGTGATTGATTTCTGCTGAGGTCAATCAATATATTAATTGTTATGAAACTAGCGACTCAGTTGCATAAGTTGGAAATTATTCGTGAAGAAGTTATTCAGCTGTATTCAATAGATCTGGAATAGGACAAGCATTCGTTCCGCCTGGCTAATGGCTTTGTGTTATAAGAACAATGTTATCAACTATTAGAAGATGATGTAATTGCCGACCGTCGATTTTCCCTACCATGATTCCCGACCCCAGTCTTTCGCAAGACGTTCTAGAACGTGGCGGTAAATATTTTTTGGCGAGATTGTCTCACCTAGGCGAACTACTCTTTTGACGTCGATGTTTACATCGTTATGGAATGGTGATATTTTGGTTGTAAAGTTTTTATATATCGCACGATGTATCTTTATATGCTGAGTAGGGACACCCTGACTATCCAGGGCTATCATGAATACTTCTATCTTAACTGGGTCAGAAGCCTTCTTAGAATTGATGAAAGTGAGACAGAGTGATCACTTTTACTCTCGCGATGCTTCAGTGACTCTTATTATCGTGTGGATGTGGTCCATCGTACTGCATCCTTTTCGAAACTGCTTGCTCACTTGGCTCTCCTTCGTCCATTTATAGACGACAGATCAAGCAGATAGCTGATTAGTTACGGCGATAATTACCGATGTCGTGGATGTCGCCTTTCTTCGACATTAACGTGTACATAGGTTATTAAATTCATGGAATATTTTTTTCTTGGGAAGAAACTGTCGCGATAGTTAAGGATTCATATGGATACCGACTTAGTAATGTGTGCTTTTTTGTAGTTTGCTGCAACGTTTACGTTTCTTGCTTTGTGAACACCTTCGACCTGAATTTTAAGCTTGTATGAAGCAAATAACTACTGTTATTATTGTTTTTTGTTACCTTACTATTTTTCATAATAAGTTTCTTTTGCAGGTTGCAATAAAAAACGATCTTGATGTGTTCTATTTTGCTGCGATCGTACCTCTTCTGGTGTTCTTTCATGAGTCTGGTCAGATGGAAAAGCGGGAATTTCTTGATATGTGGAAGGAGATACCTGAACAGAACGAGCAACAGTTCACAATTCAGAATACTCAGAATCTGAGTGCTGGTTCGTTACTGCAAAGATTTCTGAAAACAATATGTGTGATCGACATAAGCTAAGTACCTTTAGGTACCTTTCACTAATGTCGTCGCAGAAGTGTCCTCTGTTGAATCGAGTTTCGAGATTTTTAACCCATCAATTCATGTGTCAAACTTCAGAAGTTGATTCCAGATGCTATCTGTGCGAAATTGCAACAAAATAATGTTATGACGGTGGCGAGAAGAAGCATCGAAGGGCAGGAACTGCTATACCACTCTATCAAATACACGAATAATATTTTCGTCCTCAGTGAGCTGAAAATACATCAAGGGTCCACTGCACTTACCGTATGTTAACCAGTTTTGTTCTCTTTTACTTTTTGTAAATCTAGATATTTACGACTTGGGTTCGATTCGTTGGTATCTCACGCCGTTTCTACAGATATGTGCAGCCGAACCATGAAAACTGTTGATGATCACATATTTCTTGAATATAGTAGAGAATATTGAGTTTTTTCTCTTCTAATGACTGTATGAGTTTGAAAATTTCAGCTATCGCTCAAATCGCGCCATATACAAGCTGTTGCGAACATTAACGAGATGTTCCAGCTCATTCTGAGCAACTAAGAACTTAGTGAACATGCTAGCATTCCATTCTCCATTTTGTTTGTGCATTCCAAAGTCGGTTTTATTCATTGTAGTTTTAAAGATTTATGATGTCCGAATCTATATGGTTGTGCACAAGTCTTACACTACATGGTTTACCATAGATAGTAACTGAATATATTTTATTTGGTGGCTGAATTATGGAATATAATTGTATATCCGATCGTGCTTGCTGTATTTCTAGAATACAGAATTTATAATTGTTTTCCCTGATGGTCCCCGTTAGAGTGAAATGTTTTTTAATTTGGATCTCCTAATTATTGAGTAAGCTCATCAACACGGTTTCTACTTACTGCTTAGATGGACGGTCCACACGCTTATCGTCAACGAATGAGCAGCGTTACATTGTCTTGTGAGGTCACTTCCTATTTTGAAGACGTAGGAACGCACTAGTAGAACTGTTCCAGGATACAAGGCAGAATGAACTTTGCCGCGATACAGTGACATTTATGAAGAAGATAGGAACTGACTTGAAAACCGAATCCACACGCAAATTCGGAACTATTTAGGGGTTGCGGACGCGAAACAACGAGGAGATTTAAGGAAGTGCTAGTGTCCGCCCCTTATGCCGGATCGTACAAGTAAATATATAAGTAAAATTGAGTGGCACTGAAGAGGATGTGCACGTTGCTCGCTTGTTTTGGCGTAGAAATGGAAGTTGAACAAGAAGAACTAAGTGGTTGTGTAGTGGCATGGTTCTGACTAGCGTCTAGTATACTCTTCATTGTGAGGGTGTAAATATACTGGACAGAATCTTAATCCATCCGCCAGTTAGATATCTACGCCATTCGTAAATTATGAATGTTTGTTTACAATCTCTTATGGTTTTGGTGTAAACGTAGATATATATTTATGTAGTTGAGTCAATAGATTGCATAGGAAGTAAGCATGACGATATGTGTCCATTTTCATCGGTGGTCACCTAGCGTGGGAGATGAACGGCCGTTTCCATCGATTCACTTTGTTTTTGGCTTCATTCACCCATTTTACTAGTTTATGGAATTTCACACTTATACGGTGGGCGAGGACCAACTGCGGCTTTTAGTTTTACGCTCAGTCGGCATGATTCCAATAGGTCGATGCCTCACGAGATGTTTTACAGCGTGACAAGGAGAATCAGCTGTTCTAACACAAAATGCTCTTGGGTTTTTGAAATGACTGAAATTCAAAAGTGTAACTTTTAAAATTGAGCACCAGAAAACATCAAATTGAAGAAAAACACTTGTTCGAGTTAGTCCATCAAGAATTACAAACTGCCATTGCCGCTGGCTAATGGCAGAATTGATCCAGCAAGCTGCTTTCCCTACATCACGGATGTAGTTATCAAGTGATTGAGTTCTGATTGCAAATCGAAGTCACTGATGGAGAACTTATCTTTCTCACATGTTAGACCTTTCGATAGTTGATGAAGGTGCATGAATGGATCTTGCTTAGCATTTCGTTGTTTTTTCCTCCTTGATGTGACGTCAGCTTTTTTCTATTGGAGATACTTTTTGAAATTTCTGAAAATTGGAAGCTATCCAAGTACAATCACAGAAGACATTAGAAATTTCGAAAAATGGGAATGCGCTGCACTGAGAATTGATATCATCCCACCTTACCGCAGCGTAACAAATCTTCGAGATCGTCGGTTATAATATCATTAACTTCTTAGGTTATTAGGTAAACAAGTTCTTGATAAAAGTATTTGATTGGCCGAAGTATCGACGTCTTCGTCTTCTTCGGAGCTGGATTGATTCGAATCGATGATCCTCAGGTGGTCGTCCTCTAGATGTGACCGTTCGTTGTCGCATTAGAAATGTCACACCATCGCTCACCGTCCAGGTGGGCCAGTTGGGTTAGGGCATGGATGACTCATATCCCAGAAAAACTGGTCCGTTGATTTATTATGTTTCGCCTGAATATTTAAATTTTATAAGAGCGCATGTAGCATAGTGGTTAGAGGTGACCCGCAACACAGATCGGATCGATTGCTGGCTCGGTCAGCGCTCCCAACTCACGAAGCCTTTCATCCTTCCTGGCTTAGCAGCTGGAACCAGACTTGTTTGGACGGACAGTAGCACCGTCTTGATACACCGGTCTATCATCACAGGTTATTGTAAAAACCAAATATGTGTAGTGAACCACCTTTTCAACAGAGTCGAATACATGGTGCATTCTTTGGGAATTCATCAAAGCCGAATGCTTTGTCCTTTTATCGTTCATGTACACTGTATGCACTTAAGGACGTAGTATCGTATTTATGCCGGTGCATCTTTCTTTAATTCGCTAAAGTAATCTAAGATGTTTGCGACAATGTCAAAGCACAATGACACTATCCTTGCACACTTTTTCTTCAAACCTTATGTTTCCTTTCTAGAGTCTTCTGAAATTTCTAAATATTTCCTACGTCCCTTATGTGAGTGAAGTCAAACCGTTCACTTGCGACGAATTGACTTCCATGCGGGCGTGGGTGTGCTTGCAAATTGTACCTTGCATGTCAGTCCGGCCATTAGCCTTTAATCAACGAACTGGCAGTGAGAGGCAATTCGTTGTAAACAAATCTCATGTGTATTCTGAACCCAACAATCTATTCATGAGCATACTCAGCTTTCATGAACATGACGTAGAACTCGACAAGCTAGTCGTGGGTATTCTTTCGCTTGAAAATATTAGATGAATGTAAAGTACCGAGTCCATTCCGAGTAAATACTAGAAGCCATTCGTAGACAAACTCCACACTTACAGCGGAATCATTGAACTCGGCGAGTTAGTCGTATTTCTGGATTAAGCAAAGTGGACTGAGTAACTCCGGCACGCGAAACAGAAAAGTGGTTTCCTGATATCCGATCGTTTCACTTGATGGTTAGCAGGATAACAAGTAATTACAAGTGGCCATACATGTTTATTCCTCATTTCGTATACTGATGAATGATACGATAAAGGCTTTAATATTGCCTTGTAGGCATGTTGAACGCTGTAAAAACATGGGTCTCGGCGTTGATCAATCTCTGAGAAATGCGCCATGTATTAGATTTCATTAAGCATCGTTTGGAGGTGATTGAATGCATATCTGGCCTTTACAGTGACTAGTGGTGTCCGACCGATGTATCGAGCAAGTGCTGCTATCTCTCAGACAAGTCTGGTATCAGTTTACCGAAATCGAAAGGATAGAAGGGTTGGTGAGTCTGAAGCTCCGGGATTCTGCCATGTTTATTGCAGGACGCCTCCGACCACTGCGCCACATGCACCCGTTCTCCCTTAGCCACACGAAAATCTGTTCTTACGCTTTCTTTTATGATATGCTATGAAGAGGTTATTGAATTAGCTCTAACTGCGTCAATAAATCGAAGGAACTCAACAGAAACCATTCAAAATTATGTAAGTTGCGTTATTGGAGAAAGAACCTCATGGATTAACATTTGTAGAGCTCACTTTTCTAGTTCCTTTTCGTATCGTTGCGTATAATAAGATGGATCACTTCTCCCTACTTTTCATTACGCACCTTTCTCCGGTCGAAGCCAAACACTCATAATCATCAACTTCCTCCTCTACAAATGAAATCATTGCATCGAAAATCTGAGGCGATTTTCTACTACTAAAAGCCAATACTTATCTCCAGACAGTCTAACAGAGCTGCGAACGAAGAGCTGCGATGGAGTTCTGCTCAAGAGATACTTCAACCTTGAATTTTCCGACAGAGCCCGAAGTAGGGCATATTACATGATGTTCATGTGCTTTTTGACCAGTAGCAAAACTTCCAGGCTTAATACCACGATGAAGATAACCGATCCGAAATTTCACCCTACACTTTTTATCGCACATCTCCCTCACTCAAAGAGGCCACATGGTCTTAATTCTGTGAAAGACGTGGTGTTAAAGGCGGCACAGAAGTTAATTCGTTATTTGGTCTGAGAGGTAAATGAATTCAATTTCTCGATGATTTATGCTGAGATTATTTGTTATACATCGATGGATCCGTCGGTTGGAAGAACGTGCTACACGAGGAAAAAATATTCCGCTGAATACACCATAGAAGAGTTGATCCAGTTAGCAGTCTTTTCAGCGCGCAACTGTTTGTGAATATTTACCTCTGTCAAGGTCCTACAGATATTCATTTATATTTATTTATATATATATATATATATTGCCGTCCTATCCAAAATCGTAACAGTGCTAAAAATGACGGGATTCGAAAGTGATAAAAAGACACCTATCTCTCCAAACTCTTTAGTTAATGCTCTAAAATAGATTCGCACGACATTCATGAAAGCACCAAATTGCATGGGAACATACATAGATACAATGTCTGTAAAGAAACAATAAAGGGAGACCTTAACCAAAATACTTCAGCATTTCTGCCTGACGTTGCGGAGGTTGGAAAGCATCGAAGTGCACGGTGAAGACGTCGCTGTATCGGGAAAATGAAAAAGAGCGTAAAGTCTGGAAGGAGAAAACCACGAATGATTCCCCACTGTTGACCACTCCCAGTCAATCTAGCATTTCTGTCAATTGCGATTCCGATATTCATATTTATGTGATATCAAACATTCTTAGAGCTACGTAACTTAAAGGTGCTCCAATTTCAACTCTTCGGCTTAGAGTGTT
This sequence comes from Angiostrongylus costaricensis, assembly GCA_900624975.1. Classification (NCBI taxonomy): domain Eukaryota; kingdom Metazoa; phylum Nematoda; class Chromadorea; order Rhabditida; family Metastrongylidae; genus Angiostrongylus; species Angiostrongylus costaricensis. The sequence goes on from UYYA01000099.1 coordinate 118,321, forward strand.
AGACAAGCTACGTATAGCTTCCTTTCTGAGCACAGTCAATTAAGTAGAGACATCCACTTTTGGATACTTTCCTTGCAGCTTTAAAGCTTCAAAAAAACAGCTTCGAAATGCTTTTCATAATGCTGACTTCATGAGAGGGCATTGCGAATGTGAAAATCAAATCCCTCGAATAACGACAGCCGAGTCTTGAGTACCCACTATTAGTTTTTTCAAAGATACTCTGGAAAGTTGAGATTGAAATTTAAGACAATTACGACAGTTAGATGAGGGAAAAAATACCATGACAAGACTACGAATACAGTAGGATGACAAGTGTGCATGTTATATCACCCTAATAGGAAAGCAAAATGAACATAAAAATAACTTTCAAGACCAACACTTCGTTAACCTAGGCATTGGTCAAAGAATTCAGTGGTTTTTTGATTTTGATCAGGCGCGAAGTTACTGGAAGAGAGTCCTATTCGGTGAAATACTGGCTGATGGCGGTTTCGGTCTCTTCAGAGCCTGAAAAGATCAAATGGTGAAAAGTCAGAACGATAATCTATTCAGCCACATGCTTTCACAACCTTAGCAGAAGAAACTTAGTGCACAAATTTTCATTCGCATAGCAAACACCTCTTAAATACTTACCGTTCTGCTCTTTTAAGTGTTTCCCCTATCGTTACAATCCAGTCTAGCTTTCCCTCTTTTTCATTCTTCTACATAACGTGTCATCACAACCACAATGCGGATCCCAACACTTCTTGCATTCGATACATTTCACGGCGTCCATCATATACAATGGTCTTCGAGCCTTTTGCCTGCGAGCTCGACTGCTGCACCATCTCGACGAATATATTGGCGAAATAGGTAGACTCTATGTGTCTGCTTAACAGAACACCAGGACTATAAAATTAAGGTTAGTCCAAATATTACACTAGCGTGTAGAACAGAGATATAACGAAGAGGATTTTGACGTAAAAGTCACTATCCGCGCACAAGAATCCAAAATATGGACGCGAAAACTCCGTTTAGGATTAGCTCCAAAAATTCAAAAAGGGCAAGGGGTGTGATTCGTGACCATACGTAACCTGACGCCATTTCTTAGGCTAATTTTTTGACTTGAGCCACGCACATTCTTCGCCCTTATAAGATTCTGTAGCTTCCACCATACAACTGGAAGAATTGCAAGGAACAAAATGGTGATTATTTAAACAGGGTTTTTATTATATGAATGAAAGTTCGTGCATTCATTGTTACCACCTGAGGATACGAGTGTTCTACTGAGCAGACTGCGTGTCACTTACCTCGTCGGGCCCTGAGGAAGGCTTGACCATCAAACCGTCACCTACTGCATATAAATAAATTCTGCGGTAATAATATGGTGTTTTCTGATCAAGAGAATAGTGAAGTAGGTGTTCTTTTACACATACAAAAAGTACCCCATCCATGTCGTCAACATATTCGTTCCGGCACGCTTTACGAGGTCTCAGGTAGTACTGAGCTCATGCAATTGCCACCTCCGCTATTAGGCTTCATACAAAGGATTACAAAATAGCTGCTTGTAACGAAATAGGTAGCGGCAATGTGTAGCGGTTCAGATCGTGTAGAATATTAGGTCTTTTAGCTGTCACATTTATCTAACAGCCTCAAACGTGGGTAGTTAAACCTTTAATACATAAATGGAAAATTAACAACATAATATTAACGATAGAGGAATAACGCGAGTCGAAGCTATAAGATGCTAAGGCTTGTAGTGAAACGAGGCTAACAACGAGATAATGGCAATATGGACAAAGTAGTGGCATGAAAGTGCTACTGTCAAGAGTTGACGAAACGCATCAAAGAATGCAGTCTTTGATACTACGGCCGTACCTTCGAATACCATTGCATTTAATTGGTCAGGGAATATGAGAGAACCGGCCATAATTTTAAAAATTTATAAAATGCGTACTGTTTCTTTATAGAAAAAGTATATTGATTTAATATTGACTCGCAGATTTTAAGATTTTTTCCTTTATTTTATTTTCCCTCGTCTCCATGTTTCCCTATTGCTGTTGGAAAAGCCGAATCAAAAGTGCTGTAGGGGTATATGAAATTTGCCATGCCGTGATCTACCATGCGATCGATAGACCACAGTCAGTAGACCGGTATCATAGTGACTGAATTTCACATAATACCTTGCCGCAGAAATTACTGATAGGCAGTAAAGAAGAAGATAACATAGCAGTCTGTAAAAGCCACTTATCGTTCACCGTCCCAATTTCAATTTCCTGGAAGCGTCTCCGTATTGATGGAGCCGCCGCTTCACAAAGGCTCTTCATCCGTATTTTTAGGAGCCAACTAAAGTGGGAAACCTTCCAGCACGTTTTTTCCAAAGGAAAAAAGGATGGTTTCACCGTTCACTTCTTCAAACTGAACCAAACGGCATTGGATTTTTTGACGTCCAACTTCGTTAGCTCATTTTTGTTGGTTTTCAAATTGTTTTTCTTCGTGCTTCACTAGTCCTCTATACATAACTCAGAGTGCTCTATTTATTAGTCATCTCCCATGTTTTGATTTCAGAATTCCGAGTTTCTCGTACACTTGCTGACCGGTGCTGGCGATAAGACGATTTTCAGCTGATTTCACTTTTCGGTAAACTTACTGATGTGGACTTATCTACTCAACAAGGCCATACGCAATCTTTTCCGTAGTTGAATACCTCCAAAGGAGTGGGCTTTATGAAGCCCACGTTGCAAGTAATGTTAGTACGGAAATAAGCGCGGATCGCGATTACAGTTGAACTCAACTTCCAAATGAGCAGGCTCATAGATGGAAGGCTTTGTCACATACGGGTAGGACCAACCTTCCCAGTAGTCCGCCGCCACGGTCGAACCTTTGTACATATACTTAAGCTGGTATTTATACTGCACTTTCTGTTGATATTAGAAGAAAAAGGATAAAACGGTCGGTGTCGATACGATAACGATGATTGGCTGTGACGCAGTTTCCTGTGGAGTTCTTCGATGATGAGATCACGATTGAAAACCGCGATCAATACGCTTCAGTGTTTCTCCTGGTTTCCACGAGAATTCTGCACATCGTCCAAACACACAGCGCCTGTGCGAAAAAATATATCGCCTAAGGCCAGTGGCTGGCCGTCTCAGCACCGGAGGCTGGTATGCGGAACAACAGCAGAGTAGTGATAAACACCGCGAAGGGAGGATCTCGCTGATTACAGGAATATTGGAGCGATCCGAGAGGGTCATATGACATGCAACTGCGCAGTTGATCGCCCACCAAGTCGCAACATGAGTAGGGAAGATCAGCGAAGCAGGTGAAGTATTTCGTATTGGGAATTACTGATCGGATTGCAACGATATGGATGTGGACCTGGTTGCGGTCATCGTGGAGGCGAATTGCGTTCATTTCTCATCCGAAAACCGCCTCTACGAAATACAATGCCCTACGCTTGTCACGGCAAAACATTACAATTAAATTGACCATATGATCGCTAACCGAAGGCTTTCAACAACTGCTGTTTCTGGACCAAATGGCCACTCTAAAATTTTCTGCTCAGAAGGAGGGAAACCTGAAAAGTTCGAAAAAAGTTCGAAAAAAAACGCCTGATCAATTCAATGCCTAAGAATTTCCCTACCATTTCAGACGAACCTTATACAATAGCGTATACAATACAATAGGTTAATAGAAAGTCAGTCGTGGCAGTTATACAATAGCGTTGTCTGCAATAAGGTGAGAATAACAGCTTATCCAAAACCTTCAGAACAATCTTAAGTACGTCGGAGAATTGAAAGTCACCAAAAGACGACTTCATTCAGAAGCTCTTGGGCTGGTGTATCAGCACTGAGGTGCACATAACCGCCGAAAAATGGTTGTTTGTTCGCAAGAGTCCCTTGAGCAAAAAATATCAGCACTGCACGCTAAAGCTACTGAGAAGAAAAGGGTTTATGACGTCACTTAGCGAATCTTTTTCCTATTAACCTGCCCCTTAATCAATAATTCACCGTTCTTCGATGAGCAGAATAACGTTATCATTACATTGTTTGTCTTATCTTATATCGACTATGGAGTTCCATTCTAATCTGAGATGTACCAGTTTGAAGAGAAACACAGGTTGAGATTCTGCACTATTGGAAAATCAGTGCAGAATCTCAACCTATGTTTTTTTGATTTTTCTGATATATATATATATATATATATATATATATACATGACCACACGGATCTCGAGTCGGTTAGT